>APFE030295265.1:56868-75669 GCA_000404065.3 Pinus taeda | reverse complement strand
GCAGTATTTGCAGCTTCTCCCCACAGAAACTTTGGTAGACCCTGGTCACATAGCATGTCACGGGCAGCTTCCACAATAGTCCTGTTCTTGCGTTCAGCAACACCATTCTGCTCAGGAGTATATGCAGTGGTAGTCTCCCTCTTAATGCCAGCTTCTCTGCAAAAGTCTTTGAACTCATTTAACTCATATTCAGTGCCATTGTCAGTCCTCAAAATCTTGATCTTCTTTCCGGACATATTTTCCACCAAGGCTTTGAAGGTACGGAACCACATGAAAGCCTCATCCTTCTTCTTCAAGAAGTATATCCAGGTTTTGTGAGAGAAGTCATCAGTAAATGTCATATAGTAAGAACATCCCCCCAGGGATGTTACAGGCAACATACCGGAAAGATCAGAATGGACCAGTTGCAATATCTCAGATGTCTTTGTGACACTTGAGGGGAAAGGTCCCCTTGTATGTTTTCCTTCAGCATAGCCCTTGCATACACCTTCATGATTATTTCCAAAATCAGGCATCCCTGTCACCACCTTCCTTGCTTCGGGGAGAGCCTTGTAATGAAGGTGTCCAAATCTTCGGTGCCATAGTTCGGTTTGACGGATAGTATCACAAGTCATAGCTCCCAACGGACTCCCTCCAACCTGGTAGAGTGTACCAACTCTAAAACCAATTGAGATAGCTTCCTTGAAGCTCTTCTTCCACATGAGTACCTTTCCATCAGAGAAAGTTACATTGAATCCTTTGTCTTCCATGGCCGATACAGACACAAGGTTCTTCTTCAATTTGGGTACATAGAGTACATCTTGTAGATGGAGGACTTGTCCTTGAGACAAGTGGAGAGTCACAGTCCCGGTCCCTTTCACGGGATAAGTGGCATTATCCCCAAGGATGATTGGTCCATGAGTTCTATTTAAAGCGCATGGAGGGTCATTGTTCGGGTAATCCGTCTAAGAGAGAAAGCTTATGTAAATTTTCATTCTTTGATTAATAAATTCCCTGAAGTGGCCACGTTGGCTCAGGCCGTGGACTGTTTCCCTCTTTGAGGGTTTTAACCACGTCAAAAATACTGGTGTATTGATTTGAGATCTGGTTGTGAGCGGTGTCCTTTTGGTGTTCTTTCTGAGGAACTTACCCTGTAAATTCCTACATTACTCCAGTTCCTTGCTGAATCCCATGTGCAAATGGCAACAAGATTGTGGATACCTTTTTCCTTGATCTAGTTACGCAAGTCTGCTATATCTGGTGCCAGGCTTAGGGGTTGGAGACCCATGATCTTGTCCTCCCATAGTCTAATTCTTTTCCCATTTCCTGGAATTCTGTAGAGTTGTTCTTTGAAGAATTTCTAGCCTTGGCTATGCAACTTCCACAATGTGGTTCCTTTGTGTGAAGCTCCTTCATCCATATTCTTTATTGAGAGTCTATGCAGATATTTTTTAATTAGAACTTGACTTACAGGGTGTCTTTGGTTTGAGAAGATTTTCCAAAGGATCTTCACTCCCATTGCCAGATTGGCCAACACAGGATCTCTTACCTGAAGTCCACCTTCAGGTATTGGCCTTTTCACTATGTCCCAGCTTACTATATGGAATTCTTTTTGGTTCCCCTTTCCTCGTCGCCATAGAAAATTTCGAATTAGCTTTGTTAACTAATCAGTGATCATTTTTGGAGCTATAAAAGGAAGGAGGCCTGGTAGATAGAAAGGGATGAGAGGACTGACCAAAGTGAGTTTCTAGTTGTGGTAAGCCTCTGTCTGCCCCAAGCCATCATTTTTGCCTTGATTTTGCTGATAATTTCCATCTAGTGAGGGGCCTTAGTTGTAAAGTTTTGTATATGTTCTATGCTAAGAGCAATTTCACTTTTCACAGCAATCATACAAGTAGTTAAGCAAAATGCAGATAGAACATATAAGCAGATCTTACAGAAGACAAATCAGAAACAGGAAAATGTGTGTGTTCGTTTCGGCGGTCAACAGGATGCTTCAACCAACAAAGTCTCCTTTGGTCAGCCAGCCCAGCATGTGTCACAACAACCCTCCAACCAGTAGATGAGTCAACCCAAGTCAATTCTACAAAAGTCAACGCTGTCCTGAAAAGTCAACGCAGGGGCAGCAAGCTAAAAGTCAACGCAGCAGCAAAACGGTCAACCCTTTGACCTCGATTTTTGTGACAGGTAGTACGGCCTTCAAAAATTGAACCTTCCACAAGTTTTCAGCTTGATTGGACCAAGTGTTGACCAAAGCCAACGCTGGTCAAACTTTTTGCGAAACCCTAGCAGCAGAAAATCGTACTACAGCTCAGCCGTACGGTCTGTCCTCTTCGTCCTTCCCACGTGTGGCTGAAATTCGTCCTCCAGGTAGCTCGTACTCTTTAGGATGAGAGAGGAAGATGTGAGTTGAGTTGTGTTGAAATTCTCTCCAACTTTTCCTGTATTTATATCCATCAATGAGGGTGTGTGACACATCTGTTGGGCATGTGAGCCTACATTACAAAACTGGCCGACCTTGCACATATAATTTATTAAGAATAATAAATTCAAAATATAAGTTCTGCTCATCAGATTAAGACTATTTTTATATGGATTTTACACCTCTCAGAAAGAGGAATCCAACAAAAATATTAGCCTCTTAATCTGAGCATTAGAACATGGAGTTTGGACCTAGTTGTCCAAATTTAACAAGAATGCAGCCTGATTTCGCAGCTAACTATGAAATCCACAGTTAATTCCAAGGTTTAGCAGGTTACAAGCATCCAATGAAGAAACCAACCACATGGGCATCTCCAGAATTATCCTAACATGGATTCTATCCTAGTCACCCAGCCTAGATTGATAAAAAATCAGCTTAAGACCTCAGTCAAACTCCTGTTTTTAGTATATTTTGCTTGAAGTCTTTGCTTCCTGAAATTAAAAATCATTAATCATTCTTATAAAATTTCACAATTTCAGAGAAAAAAAATCAATGGCTATCACCAATTCTAGTTTCCACTATGGCCTCAATAGAAAATTTGCATTCATGTTTGAAGCTTTGGCCTTGAAACAGACCTGCAAGAACATTAAAAAAAAAAATTCATTTGTGCAAATTCAACAGATCGAATTGCTTGGACTGTTGTAAAGAAAAATGAGATGACGCTAATTGAAATAAATAAAAAACTCTTGTATGGCTTTCAAAATAGTGTTTTCAGTTTCCTTTGGTTGGTGTTATGAATCGCTCTCAAGCAGATATCAACAAAAGTGTTGAAATGGTTGTTGCAAGACGAAGAGAGCTGGGATATTTTTCAAATAATACAAACCACAAACATATAGCACGCAGAATGGGATTAGAACATCTTGTGAAGATGCTTTCAAAGCATCTTGAAACTGTAATTAAGTCACCATCCCAAACCTTCAGTCATTTACCAACAAAACAATTGTTGATATTGAAACAGAGTTGAGTCGACTTGGAAAAATGATTGCTTATGATGCTGGAGGACAATTGTATGCCATTTTGGAGATTTCTTTGACTAATTCATACATTGAGAATACATCTGAAAAAAAAATAAAATCAAATAAAATAAAATAAAATAAAATATAATAAAATAAAATAAATAAATAAAAAAAATAAAAAAAAATAAAATAAAAATAAAATAAATTAAATTAAATATAAAATAAATTAAATAAATAATAAATTTCTTTCAAAAATTCATTTCACAGCTGAATGCAGCAACTCAGGAAAAACGCAGAACAATAAAAACGTCAAACTTTAACTACACGATTCAGCCAAATGAAAACGAATTAGGAAAAAAATGAAACATGGGTTTTTTCAGGGATACGGTCAATTAGATAACCCAAAAATGGTTTTAATAAATCGTGGTGGTTTGGGAGAATTTATCGATTCTCTGAAGCCTCTTTTTGCATGTCGCGTGAAAAAAAAATGGATTTAAAATGATGAACAGTCTATTGTTTTAATTCGGCGTGCTTGGAGAGGAAAAATTCAATTTGGGAACTCATTGTGTGCTGGCATTCAATATTGTTTATGCCATGCCTCTTGTCTTTAATGACTAACGATCTTCGTGACTTGTACTTTAGTTTAAATAGCAAGATAAATGACATATCCCAATTGAGTATGACTCTTCCAAACTGATCAGTCATTTTAAACTGAACTTCTCTACTCCACCTGTTTAACGGCTAATTATATAACTTGACCAAGTTGAATATGACTCTTTTTAATCCCTATTTCTTGGATTATTCATTCAGCATCACTCAATTTTCATACTCTATCTACGTGTGCAACACCACCAGTCCTTACATCCTCCTCATTTTTTTTTCACATACACAGTCACTCCATTTTCATACTACCTGTGTATAACAATCACCCTGTTTTCACATATTTTGTACATACATTCCCTTTAGTCACAGTCATCCGCTTCCATAAACATTTTCATTCCATTTCCATATCCATAAACATCTAATTTCTATCCATGCAGTCACTCCATTTCTCAAATAGTAAAGGGAATTTTTAAGAGTAGCCGAGAAAAAAAATGATGGGTCTCATTGTGAGGACAGAACCGTAGGAGTCATTAAAGTTGTTGAAGAGATCATACATTTCCATTACTCTGATATATTTTCATCACTAAAATTGTTTTGCTTCATATACCATTCACAAAGCTTTTTTTATTTTTCAGGTAGATAGTGAAGAAAATTAAAAAAAAAATAGCAGATCATGAATAATTGGTCTTGTGCACCAGCTGTGATCTTAGGCTCTCTCTCCCTGGTACTTGGCTACATAATCTCTTTTTCAATAACTTAAATCTGAAAATTGATGGTTGACTGTCTTTTAGCTATGGAATGCAGCCTGATTCTGCAACTAACTGGCAATTTCGCAGCCATTTTCATACTTCTATAGGTTATAGGTGTCAAGAGACGAAACGAGCCACATGGGTAGCTGGGAAAATGTCAGTACATGGATGGTGTCCTATCCATTTGATCCAAATCAATGAAAAAAACCCCGATCAAAGGGAAGTAAAGGTGTGTGTTATCACTAAGTCGTCGCATGTCAAGAAAAAAAAACAATTTTGAATCAATGAAATGATTAAGTTATTTGCTCACTTTTCTAAACATATTGATTAATTTTGGACTGATGATGAAAGATGAATCGCTAAATTTTTATTCAATATTTTTAGCTACAAAAACTGTGCACATTCCGCAGCTAAAGTCCAATTCCGCAGCTAAACATCAATTTGCAGTTGAAAAACCTCATTGTTCAAATCAGCCTAACTTTCTCATACGAAATCAGATTTTGATGATTAAAATGTCATTGGAAAGATATTGACAAGATCTACACAATGATAAATCCATCATTAGAGTTTGAAATAATAAATAATGAAATAAATTTCTGAAAAGAAGCAACATTCAACTTGAGGCACTAATTCCAAAGCAGGTATAAATTCTTTTGATTTTTCCTTTGAGAACTTGTTTCATTAATACAAATTCTTAGTTTTGTGTGTAAATATCATAACTAGAGAGATTGATCACCTCTCTCCTTTGACAATCTTACATTCCATTGCAGAAGAAGTATTAGTCTTTTTGCATGTTCCGGGAGGAAGGACAAATGACTACAAGAGAATGGTGTCTCTCTAAGAGACCAATTTGTTTCATAAGAGGATGATCAGCAACAAAGAGGAAATATGTTGATGCAAAATCGAGTCCAAACACTTGAAAAACTTTCAGATGCTACTATCTCCATCACATCCATACTTCATAATAAACCATTCACCTCATTTCCCTCCATATTTTCCATTTACATTCACATAAACTTTCCATCTCTTTTTGACCATTCATAACCCACAAATAAAAGCAAGAGGCTCATTCACATGCTTATTTCCCATTGCCATTTCTTCTCGCCATTGCCATCTTCCATTTTCATCTTCCGTTTCCTATCATTTTCATTCCGCAAATAAGCTCCGCTTCAATGCAAATTATTGAGTCCATATTCCTTTGAGTCTAAGTTCCTTGTAAAGACACCTTGAGGCTTGCATGCCTTAATGGCAAGTTCTGATGCTGACAAACAATGGGAATACATTAATGTCCCTTGTTTTTCAGATCTTCTAGGTGACTCGACATCGGAAAATTCATTCGTACCTAGCAATATTTGTTTAGGCATCTTGACTCTCATTGTCATCAATGGTGAAATCTCTCGTGTTGACTAGTGGCATCCATTAATGGTCACTAAGTCAAAAATTTCCTGCTATGTTTGGAATCAAAACATCTTTTCACATAGTAAGAATTGTTCCAACGAGTTTTGAAGACATGGATACTATTATTTTCAACATTTTGGAACAGATTCAGCAAGTTTTAGTAGAAGCAATAAAAGTCATCTTGACTCTTTATCCATGACTCTTCTTGTTCAACCACTTGAAGAAGAATATGATTAGAATTTTTCAGCCACCACACATACAACTCATCCATTCCAAAGGATAATTTAAGGTGCGTCATTTTTTAACTTTTGACCATAGAATTCCATAATAAGCTAGAATGATAATTGTTGGAAAAACATTTCTCTTCCTCATTTCATAAAATTTCCAATACCATCAGTTGGGGGGGGATTACATTCATATTCATATCTTGCCATTTCCATACCATATTCAAGAACCCACATACTTCCAACATATATTAACTATTACATTGTTATCATGAGCATAAAGTGGCTTTTCAAAAAGTGCTTAAAGGATAAATTGGATACAAACACAGTCATGGTTGTCACACAAGAACAAACCATCATGCAATCCAATAAAGATATACTTTGCAACAATAACCAAAATGTCATTATGTAAAGTTCAAAGATCAAAATAGAATGCAACAGCAAAAAATGGTTGTAACACAAGAACCAACCATGTTGCAATTCAAGTAAAACACTTTGCAGAAATATGAAGTTATCAAATGGTATCATGCAAATTTAAGCCAAAGCTCAAGGATCAAAAGAATTAATGTAATATATATTACATGAGGACATACAATAGCTTCAGTTGGGGGGTATGTTGGGTCTTGAAAATGTCATTCATTTCCATTACACTTTCACTATCATGTCCATTATATCACCTCCATTTCACTACTATGTCACCACATTCATCCCAACTTCATTATCATTGGGCCATATTTATGATTTTCCAAACTTTATTAATTCTAAGTCTTTTTAAGTGAATTTGTGGTTAAGAAATAGAAAATAATGTGCATATGCTTATACCTAACAAATGGGTTGAGATTGTGACATGTGTAGGTCAAAAGGAGGCTTCTAGAAGACCTTTATGTGGCACTCTAAGGCCAAATTCGAATTTGAGTGGAAAGAATCATGGGATCATGAGGATATGTGTCACATCTCCTAATTGTATTGAACTCTAGTAAGACATGTGTCTTATCAGTCTATTTTGATTAGGACTCTAGCAGGTAGAGGAGAGATTCATGGACTCTCATTAATGAGATGGCTTCTCATCTTTTTGTATAAATAGGAGATCTCTCTCCTTCATTAGCTTAGCTTGGCTTTTTAGTTCTTTAGATTGGAGTTTGTAGTTCTTCCTTGATGGCTTTGGAAAGCTTTGGAGAGCTTTTTTGTACTTTGTAATTTTGAAGAATTTGAATAAATCTTTCATGTTCTCAACATGGAAGGAGATGTGAAGTAGATGTCATGGGGTATATTAAAATGTAAGGTAGAGTAGAATTTATTTTGTAATTTTGCTTTGATTTCATTCAAGTATGTTATTTTGTTGCTTTCAAGTTTGATAGTTTAGATTTTCCATTCATGCAATTTTAATTTATGCAAGTGTGTTCAACCGGTTTATTGTAGATTAGTTTTTCTTTACATGTTCTTGTATTTGCTTATTAGTTTTTGCTTGAGCTTTTTAATGTAGTTTTTGTATCAAGTAGTGATCTAAGATTTGCTTCTCTGCTGAAATTTTTAGCTTTTAAATTTCAGTTGTTATGCTTTGATTTTAGTGAGATTTGTTTGCTGCTATTAGCTAGTTTAGATATCAAGTTCTTCATGTTATTTGACGTTATCTCCAGTGTCATGGCTTAACCCAAGAAGCTACTTGGTGAGCTATCGGATTATAAGTGAAGTCATTTAATTTTTCTTTCATTAATCTGCAAGTAGGTAGTTTAGATATCAAATTCTTCATTTTATTTGACGTTATCTCCAGTGCCATGGCTTAACCCGAGAAGCTACTTGGCGAGCTATTGGATTATAAGTGAAGTAATTTGATTTTGCTTTCATTAATCTGCAAGTAGGTAGTTTAGATATCAATTCTTCATGTTATTTGACATTATCTCTGGTGCCATGGCTTAACCCGAGAAGCTACTTGACGAGCTATCGGATTATAAGTGAAGTAAATTGATTTTGCTTTCATTAGTCTGCAATTTTTGGTTTTTTTGAGTGCAATAGTTTAGATTTTATTTATGTAATTAGATGGGCAGCAGAGACAGTGACCTCATGATCAGCATTTCATCATTTGTTTGATTTAAGTAGCTACATATTTACATTCCTATTCAAGTATTAATTTTATCAATAGCATGTCTTGAGATCTTTTGAAGTGCTAATTTTTTGAAGCTACCATAAGGGACATAAACCTTGTCTTGAAATCTACATCCATACTTGACCTTTAAAAGTATTCTTAAGACCTTAGAATAGAATTTCTATTTGCATTAAACACTTTAGGAAACCAACAATAACAAAACCACAAAAACAACATAAACTATAAAACAACGAAGTAAGAAAAAATTTAACTAAGCACATATGGTGCACCACACTTCATCAGTTTACGATACCCAGATTGATAATTTATGTAGAGCAATTTAAGATGTTAAATTGACTAGACACTCATCCTGGATGTACCTGTGTAGGAAGCCGTAGTATTTGAGTACCAAATTCCCCTCTGAATCCTTGATACCCAACTTTGAGTGAAGGGTATGAAAAATATTGGTAAACTCTGGCACGTCTTGGTCCCTTCCCTGCTGCAACATGGTCTACTCTATGTATTTATCCTAATAGCTTCCGATAGGGTAGTACTTCTCCTTGATGGCATCTTGGAATGAATTCCAAGTGGGTTGCGACTAAAAATAGTGAGGCTATAATTTCATCCTTCTACTCGCAGTAGGTTTCCCACCAGTCTTTGACATGGGGGGATGACTTTGAGAACTACAAAAATGATCTTTTCCCGGCTGGAAAAATCATGAACAGAAAAATATCCTTCTATCATATTTAACCATCTATCTATGACATTCACATCTATCTGACCCTCAAATATGGGAATGTCAAAATTGACTTGTACCTTAAAGGGTGTGGCGCTTCTAGAGTAGCTGTTGGAAGTAGGTGTGTCACCCCTGGGTAGTCGTTGAAGGATCTAGGCAAAGTTGTTCATCGTCGCGTTCCTTTTTCGCTCGAGGGATTCTTTGAGCAAGATTTTGATAGGATCTCATGCCCCCTCATATTTCTTTGCATCTACCATGGGAGGCCATTGGGATTTGTGAGGCTTATCTTGCAAATGTTCAACTAGATCGAGTCCTAACTCCTTATATCTCGACCTTATTAAGGACATGCAAAGGAAAATAGAGAAAGAGCAGACCATTCTAATACCACTAATCGAAATTTAAACAGGAACACAAAAAAATTAAATATATAACCATAAATACAGAGATGCAGCAGAAACAACACTTCCTTTCATTAATAGAAAAATGTTGAAGTATGCTTACAAACAGAATGGAAATGAGACTAGCTCAGGCAATGGTAGCTTATCTCTGAGAAGAGATGTAGCAGCTACATGCCTCTGAACTAATTTAAAATGAGACTGAAGGGCCTTTTTATTATTGAACAATAAGAGAAAACCCTAAACAACCAAAACCCTAACCCAAGGAGATGTAACACTAAGAGTTTATGGGCCCCATTGGGGTTAGTTGGGCAGCCAACTTCCCGGGGTCATAACTTGGCTATATTATCTTCGTTTTATGTGCATGATACCTCATTGGAAATATCTCTCCGAGGACTAAAACTAAAAACAAGATTTCAATGAAATTACACAAATATTGCCAAAAAAATGTCATTTATGGCCTCAAAACAGCTTTGGAAGTTCACAACCCGAAAAACTGCCAAAAATAGTAAATTGTGCTACAATTAAGGAAATCGAGAAAATGAAAGAGATAGTGTTGGGGGTCCATGTGGAATAGGTGGGTGGCCACCAATATCCACCTGGATCAGGCACTGACCCCCTTTGGTTAGAAAGCCCCAAATTTCCTAGAGGCACCAACCTGCTCTTGCCACTACTCTACTATTTCATACAGTTTTCAAACTGAAAAATAGAGGCATACAATAATACAAGTAAAATACCAACAATGGTTGTTCATAGATTTTACTTCTACACTCTACCTTTTGTTCTTACTTGAAGTAGGTCTCTTCTCACTTCTCACAACAACACTTCCTTTGTGCTCTGCCTCTCTTGTCAAGGGCCCTCCAGTGACTGCTCTTCAACACTACCCTTGCAATTCTCCACGTTGCCCTCTCATTGCTCTTGTTACTGTATTACAAAGAGTCCTCCCTAGTGCTTCAATTTCTCTGTCTCGATGCACTTATTTCACAACACAACACACTTACAATATGCTTGACTCCCCATCTTTTCCATTGCAGACAATGGTTTTGTTCCACGGAGGCACTCTGTGCAAGCCAGTGTCTATAATCTGTCCTTTAGCTACCCAACTGTACTTAAGCATGGCTCCCCTTTTCGTTGTTGCATCTTCTAGTAGTTTCTTGTCATAGTACCCAAATAGAGATGAACCTTGAAATTCTTCATAGTTTGATTATGTAGAGCTCCATGCTGAGAAATAATTCTCAGGTGACCTGAACACTCCTCCGAGAGTCCCATTCTCATTTATCATTTTCACAGATCTTGAGAGTTCACAGAGGTGACCACTATGTTCTCATTTATCACAACCATTTTTGCATGCAAATTAGTCGATTGCTTCCTTCATTCTCCCTAATTGGTCTCTTCCACAAATGTTGTCATCTATTTCTTGTTACAAAGTCTCCTGCAGGTTTAGCCCCTTTCAACTACCAACTCCTTTGATCTTGCATTCAATTCAACATTTTTTGACACATGCATCTTTTAACTCATTGTACTTCCTTATCGGAAAAACACCACATAGTAATTTTACAGAGGTGTAATGTTACAATACTTCTCAATCCCGATGAATTTAGCTCCTCTGACACTGAGCTCCTTGATCATTTCTCCTCCATGGGACCTAAAGTTGTGACCTACATCTTAGCTTTTAGGTGCTAAGGCATTTTGTTCCTGTCGGGGGCCAATCTTCATGCTACTGCTCTACGCCCTTGGTTATTTTGATTTTCATGACTAAGAGCCAACCGAAAGCCCCTCCATCATAAATTTTCCAAAGACCATCTTTTTTAAAGTTACGAGGTCTTAATCCTCTGATATGCGAACCTCTGATATGACGTCATCACTCCACGTCGCATCTTTATAGCGATGACACATGTCACCTAAATCTGGCACATTAGGGCACCCAATATCGATGAATCAACCTATCATGTGCCTTGTCGTACTAAAATTTCATGTTGACGTCGGATGACATTGTAGCTTATCAGAGCTAATCTCATGTTGCCATGTGTCCTACTAAAGGAGAGAGAAGAGGACCCTTCAAACCTTGGTTTTGCAACAAAACCATTTGTCGATATTCTTCAACATTCCTCAACACTTTTAGTACTACTGGCACTATTGGACATCGTAACTCTTTAGAGTACTCAGTTAATAAGTTTTGATACTCCGATGTCTCGATCCTCCAATGTTCAAATATTCTGATATGACCTCTGATATGCCATATGCTCTGACTCTCTGATGTTCCAGTATCTAATGTGTCGTTGTCCCGATATTCGGGGTTCTGATATCCAATATGCCCGATATGCTGATCTTCAAACCTGTCCTCCGATATGTTGATGTGCTGACCTCTGATATCTCGATATTCAATATCCCTTCCTTCCTAAGTGATCTGAATTGGATCTATGAAGAAAAATCAAAGAACCCTAACTATATCAAATCAAGACAAAACTTCGAAGTCAAAGAGCATGGAGCGATTAGAAAAACCTCTAAACAATGGTAGTTGGTAGCCAGCGTGGAACGACAAGGACCTCGGTCAAAGTGCATTGATTGAGGCCCATGGAGACTACGCAGGAGGCGAAACTAGACTCTGGGAAGCTCGGATTGGGAAAAGGAGGCAGTTTTTGATGCACGATTAGCGCTGGAAAAAACCCCTCGAGAAGGAGAGGCCCCGAGCACTTGGTCGCATGGGAGCCGGGAAAACCATGGGGAAAAGGCTAAAGGATAAAGGCGGGACCCATGCTCCAAAAACTAGCGGTATTTATCGGGCATGCCCTTGGGTGATAAGAAGATTTGGAAAAAAAGGAGCGATTCCACTTAGCGCCCAATGCATCGCACTTCTGATCATCGCGCGCTAATGGTCAAGCAACTCAACCACGCGAAATGAGTGAATGGCGTCCAATCTAGGGACTCCATATCTAACAGCCGAGATTGTGCCTGATGGGAAAGCTGGAATTGACAGGGGATTAAATCACAACAGAGAGAAGTTTGACATCCGATTTGACTGCCAAGGTGGCAGATGACTCATTCCACAACGTGACTGAAGAATCAAACCGACGAGGAAAAAGCTAGTGCAGTTCGCATGAGGACAAGTGGCCACTCCCTGTGAGCCTGACGATGACGCTGAGACAGGGAAATCCAAGCGAAGCTGCAACAGGTGATCCAAAGGAGGTGGAAGGGGAATCTAACAGCCATGAACAGACAAAGCAGAAGACATCGAAGATGGAGAAGAGAAGAAAAGGACGAAGACAAAGAAAATGAAGAAGAGACAGTGAAGCAAAAAAAAAAGCAGAAATAATACAGAGGGTCGAGCTAACCAAAGGCATCATCGAGCACCAAAGAGCTTGATATATTCAAGCCATCCCTGAGAGGATCTTTCAAGACTGAGCACCACATTGGGCTTCTTCCATTAAAGACCAGAGAGGTCAAGAGCTGGTAAGGCAAAGAGTCTGTGCACTCTAGTGGCTTGGGGAATCCAAGGACCACCCTGCCAAGCAATCCTGTTCAGGAGACTCAAATTTAGATCCTCATTGTAATTCTCTGCTTTAAAGACACAATAAAATAAGGCCACCATTGAGAGTTGGACCTGAGATGTATCCCTAGAGGATAGGGTGAACTCCTTATTAATTTCTTGTGTTCTTGTATTTGCTTACTGTGTTTCTCTGTTGTTTTCCATTTCCAGTGTCTGTGTATTTTGCAATCTGATCAATATGTTGACTAAAATGACATAGACACACACCAGCACATGAGTCTGTAATACCTTCATTTAATAAATCGTTAACTGAGATTACTTATAGGGTGATTATCAGATCAAGTGGTATCAGATCTTTATGTTGTTAAGGTTAGACAAGCTTGTGTTAGTTGAGCTATTGAATGCTCACTAGATCAAAGCTCAAATTAGGAGAAGGAGAGTTGGTCAAAACTAATCCTGAAATTGGGAGAGTCTATCCTTAGAAGACAATGTCAGAGGAAGGTTTCGTGGGCCCAGACCCTCAATTCATAGAAAGTTTCGTAGCCATAAATTCCATGGTAGAAGAAATGTATAGGGACTTTAGAAAGCATAAGGATGAAGATTCATCAGGTTCTAAACAAGGCAAAGAAGAAGATGAGTCTCACTTCCATGACCACTCCAAAGGAAAAGGGAAGAGGAAAGCTTTCTTAGACCTCCTAATAGCCATGTGCATAACAAGAAAGCATCTTTGATCAAACTAGATGTTAAATTTGATTTTCCTATATATGATGGAGAGCTAAATGCAAAAAAGTTGGACAATTTGATTAGACAAATTGATGTTTATTGCAAAGTACAAAACATCGACTCAGACAAGAGAAAGATTTAGCTGGCAAGCCTATGCCTAGGAGGCACTGCCTTGGTTTGGTGGGAAGGCAAAACCCAAGCTGACATGAAAAGACATGGTAAGACTATCTCTTTCTGGAGTGAATTTGTGTCTGTAATCAAAAAGCAGTTCTATCCATTGGCCTACATGCAACAAGCCATGATGAGTTGGAAAACTCTTTGGCAGTTGAAAGAGCAAAGTGTGCAAGGGTACACTCAAGAATTTAGAAAGAGAGCATTGATTCTAGGAATCTCATTAGACTCACCAGAGACTCTTTTGAAGTACATTGGTGGTCTACACAGCTACATGAAGCATACTATCCTCATGTTCAATCCCACTAGTATAGATGAGGTATCTATACAAGCTACTCATCTAGAAGTTAGAGGAAAGAATGGAAATCCAGAAGTTGGGGGACCATCCCAACCCACTGCAAGAAAAAGCAAGGAGAAAAGAAAGCAAAAGTGGAAAGCAAGGAAGGATAACAATGCACAGAAAAGAAAAGCTTCATGTACTCACTGTAAAAAGGATGGGCATGATGATGAGCATTGTTGGATCCTGCATCCATAGCTGAGGCCTAAGAAATTCAAGGGAAAGAAGAAGAAGAGCGTTGCATCTATTCAGAAGGATTTGGGGTCAGACTTGGGAGATGAAACAACCATTGCAGCCACGGGTATAAAAGCTTGGTTGCTTTTGTTAGGGTCCCACCCTAACCCCCTTATCTATGTAATGGGACCATGTCATAGTCAAGAGTCAATAAAGCCCATCTTAATAATTGTAAGTGGTTAATCCGCAATTAATAACAGAACCACAGTTAGTTGGAAATGGGTCGTAGTATTAGATAGATGGTATTAGTAATACCAAGGTATTGGCCAATGGTATTACATGTATGAGTCATATATAAAGGATAGAGACTCCCTGCGAGGAGCATCGTGTCTTATTTTGTAATCGAGCTCTGCTATATTGGAGGTTGCCCCCTCGAAGAGGCAAGTGAACATTACTCTCTGAATAATAAAATCATTGCTATTCTGGTGTTCTGGGTATCTTTTCTTCGCATATTATGTGTTCTGGTTATCTTTTCTTTGCATATTCTGTATTTGGGTATCATTTGCAGGTTAAGAGCATAACAAGTGGTATCAGAGCACTTTCCAGGGCCAGTGGGATCTCCATTTCGTAGCAAAAAAAATTCTGGCTAGAGACATGTTCCGGCATCTTTAAACCACGGGATCTGTAGTTGAGCGCATAAATCTGCGGATTTGGGGAGGCATGCACGCAGGAAATACAAGAGGTGGTCACGTCTGTTGGACTCCCTTGTAACCCCTGTGGGTACCCCTTCGAGTAGTAGCGCATTAGACAGAACCGCGCACGGACTGTCTTCCACGTACCCTCTGGGTATATCGGAAGCCCCCTAGGCTCCTTTGAAACCTTTCCATAGATAAATCGTCGGTCGTCTCGCGGCTACAGTACACCGAGAACAACACTCAGAGAGATTACTCGCCAGTACGATAGGGTAGTCGGGTTGTACGGCTAAGGGTACGGTCGATCCTCCTTAGTTAGAGCCCTGAAACATTGGGCCGAGTACTACTCTCAGACCCTTATGTATATTGCGATCTGTAGCCTGACACTCCTCAAGACCCTAGTTCCCTTTTCTATCATCATCTCTTCCAGATCCGCTTGTGCAAAGGAGTGCAGCACCAGCAGACATCGGTCCCAATCAGCCATTCTGATCTATTAGATCCATCAGATCCGTCGAAGCAGTCATTTCTGCCGCCCAGCGCTATCAGATCCACCATTCAGATCTCTCAGATCCACCAGATCAGAGTCATTGTGAAGGGTTCCTATACCGGGGTATAATTTTCGCAGGACTTTTGGCCACATTGACATTTTGAGAATTTGGCCACTGTAGTATTTTCAGAATCAGGATGACGAGCTGAGCACGGTGGTACCATTCACTTTTTAGTGAATTTTTTTTTAGGCGGTCCCACTTTCAAAAAATCTGGTTGGTGTATGGTAGCAACTAGAGCTCAAGCGATGGCCAATGAAAGGATGGACAAACTTGAAGAATCAGTGCATAACCTCAACATTCAGGTTACCAGACTACTTGGCATTGTCGAAAACATAGTCCCGAAGGGCAAGGAGCACGCCCACGAGGAGGAGTATAATGGCCAGGAACACAATGAGGGTGAGTCTAGCCACTCTCCTCACGTCTGGCACACCCACCCACAACCCAGTCAGCGACCTCCCAAGTTGGATATGCATAGATTTGACGGTTCTCACCCGTCGGCATGGATAGCACAAATGGAGCAATATTTCAAATTAAATCGCATCTATGATGATGAGACTCAGCTTATGTTGGGGAGCATGTACCTGGACAATGAAAGGTGGCAATGGTGGGAATGGCAGCAACGTTGCACTGGAACTTTTAGGACTTGGCCCAAATTCACCAAATCTCTTCAAGACCGCTTTGACCAGGAATCATCTTTTTTGGGTCGTATTACTAAGCTCCGACAGATTGGTACACTGGGTGAATATATTACAACTTTTGAATCCTTAGCCTTCCGTACTTGGGGTCTTTCAAATGCGTTCTACATAGAATGTTTTATCAGCGGTCTTAAAGAAGCTATCAAAGCCCAAGTCCTACTGCACCACCCTCCCACATGGATGGAGGCTTGCAAGGTAGCTCGTACCATTGAAAGTGCATTAGCAACCCAATACAGTCGCCCAAATTTCTCCGCTAAAGGTTGCCCCCCACAGGCTCACAACACGACTCAAACACTTAAAGTCCAAAAGGTGTCACCTGCGGAGATGGCCGAAAGGAGAAAGCAAGGCCTATGTTACTACTGTGATGAAAAATACTCCCCAGGGCATAAATGCGAGGAGCCCAAATTTTTTCAAATTGATGCCACTAACTACATCTCAACAGAGGAAGATCCACCACTGGAGGAACATGAGCAGCTTGAAGAAGACAACCAACAGGACAATGTCTCTAATGAACCAGTCATTTCGTTGCATGCTTTCACAGGGATTTCTTCCCCTCAAACTCTCAAAATCAGATGTTTTATTAAACATCGCCCAATAGTAGTCTTGATTGATAGTGGAAGTACACATAATTTCATCCATCAAAAAGTCGCAGAAGCAGTACATTGTTTTGTACAAGCAGTTTCTAACTTCTAAGTTCAAATTGCAGATGGAGGCACAATGAAATGTGAAGGCCGCTGTGAAAATGTCAAACTTCAAATGGGGGATTATCAGTTGAAAACCCACATGTTTTCCATACACATGGTGGGTTGCAACATTGTCCTTAGAGCTGACTGGCTCCGCACTCTTGGACCAATCACAATGGATTTCCAGGAGTTATATATGAGTTTTAAGAAAAACAACTACACACATACCCTCCATGGACTTCAGGTGGGAGCCCCCTCTATCATCAGCTCGCATAGGATGGAGAAATTGTTAAAAAAAGGCAATCATGGAGTTGTATCTCAATTTAATGCCATCCAGGTAGTCGAAACCAAGCCGCCGCCAATTCATCCTGAGATGCAACAGATTTTCAATAACCATTTGTCGGTCTTTGACAAGCCTCAAGGGCTTCCACCCTTGCGAGGGGAACATGATCATAACATCACCTTGGTTCCAGGGGCCCAACCCCCAAATGTGCGCCCATATAGATATCCGTTCACCCAAAAGAATGAAATAGAAAAAATCATCAAGGAACTTTTGGAAGCAGGTGTCATTCGTCCCAGCATTAGTCCTTATTCATCCCCAGTGGTCGTGGTGCTCAAGAAAGATAAGGAGTGGCAGATGTGTCCCAACTTCAGGGCCCTCAATAAGTTGACAGTCAAATATAAATTTCCCATCCCGGTGGTTGATGATTTGCTAGATGAACTCAATGGGGCTCAATTTTTCACGAAGCTGGATCTTCGCTCAGGCTACCACCAGATTCGCATGAAGGAAGTCGACATCCCAAGACTGCTTTCAGAACTCATGAAGGCCACTATGAATTCCTGGTCATGCCATTTGGTCTTTGTAATGCCCCCTCTACTTTTCAGAGCCTTATGAACCACATTCTCAAGCCATATCTCAGGAAATTTGTCCTTGTCTTCTTCGATGAAATCCTCATCTATAGTTGCACTTGGGGCGCACATCTTCAGCATGTAGATCTACTCTTGCAACTGCTCCGCAAGCATAAATTATTTGTCAAGATGTCCAAGTGTTCATTTGGCATGGCATAGGTAGAGTATTTGGGCCACATTGTGGGGCGTGAGGGTGTCAAGGTGTACCCCAAAAAGTTCCAGGCAATGCAGGAATGGCCTCAACCTAAGACCTTGAAGAGTTTGTGAGGATTTTTGGGTCTCACAGGCTATTATCATAAATTTTCCACAACTATGGTTGCATAGCGAAGCCCCTCACCCAACTCCTAAAGAAAAATTCATTCTTCTTGAATGAGGAAGCCCAACAGGCCTTTACAGCTCTACAAAATGCCATGTGTTCCACTCCAGTTTTAGCACTACTTGACTTAACCAAATCTTTTTTCATTGAATGTGATGCCTCGAGTACAGGAATTGGGGCGGTCTTAATGCAGGAAGGGCGACCGTTGGCCTTCACAAGCCAACAACTCAGTGGGAGGAATCTGGGCCAATCTACCTATGAGAAGGAAATGATGGCCATCTTACATGCAGTCGAAACCTGGCGACCTTACTTATTGGGGTGATGTTTCCAACGCACAGATCATCACAGTCTTAAATATTTTTTGGAGCAACGCCTATCCTCCCCACAACAAAATAAATGGCTAGCCAAAATGCTGGGATATGATTATGAGATCATTTACAAGAAAGGAAAGACAATAGTGT
>APFE030295265.1:8594-45915 GCA_000404065.3 Pinus taeda | reverse complement strand
ATATGATAAAGAATTGTATGCATTAGTACAAAGTGTGAAAAAGTGGAAACATTATTTAATGGGCAAAGAGACAATTATACATACTGATCATCAACCACTTCAATATTCACACTCATAAACTAGGTTGCAGCAATCAAGACACTATAGGTGGATGGGTTTTCTACAATAGTTTCATCTTATTATCGGATATAAAAAGGGCATACACAATAAAGTTGCAAATATGTTGTCTAGACCAATCATAAATGCATCTATTATACTTAAGCATAATTCAGTATTGCATGAAATCTACATTGAACAGTATGCTCAAGATATAGATTTTAAAGATGTATATGCAACTTTAAGTCATGGAAAACAAGTAGAAGAATTGGATTATCATGTCAAGGACCAACTCTTGTATCATTTTGGAAAGTTATGCATTCCTCAAACTAAAAGAGTAAAGATAATTCGAGAAGCACACACTTCTCTAATATCATGTCACTTTGGTGTAAGTAAAATAGTTGCACAGCTGCAAAGATTTTTTTATTAGCCCAAAATGAATGAAACCGTTTCTAGATATGTAAGAGGGTGTACCATGTGTGCTAAAAGCAAGCCCAGCAATAGAAAACTAGGCTTTTACACTCCACTACCAGTTTCTTCTCATCCTTGGGAAAGTGTTTCCATGGACTTTGTTGGGGGACTGCCTAAATCTAGGAAAGGTCATGATTATCTATATGTTGTTGTGGATAGATTTAGCAAAATGTGTATTTTGATAAATAGATTATAGCTGAACAAACTGCAAAATTTTTCTTTGAAAATGTATGGGTTCATTTTGGATTACCCACTTCTATTATATCTGATCGAAACACGCAATTTGTGGGAAAGTTTTGGTCAAGTATATGGGAACTAATGGATAGCAAACTGAAGAAAACCACAGCTTTTCATCCACAAACTGATGGCCATACAGAAGTAGTTAACAAGATAGTGATACAGTTACTCAGAGGATATTGCAGCAAACATCCTAAGCTTTGGGATGAACATTTGTGTTATGTGGAGCATGCTTACAACTGCGCAAAACATTCTTCTACATAGAGATCTCTTTTGAGTTATGTTTTGGTTTCACACCAAGGTCCTTTGGATTTTTTCTTTGGTAAAGATACCACAGTTGAGGGACACAATGATGTGGACAAGGCAATTAGGTTAATTGAACAAATCTAGGAGATCCACCAGGTAGTATAGAAACAGCTGGAGAAGAGCCAAGCCAAATACAATGCTAGGCATGACAAGCATCGGATGGAGCATAGTTTCCAAGTTGGTGATCAGGTCTGGCTGTATATCAGCAAGGACAGGATGCAAGGTGAAGGTAAAAATCTAAAGCCTATCAGGTATGGACCCTTCAAGATACTTGAGAAGATTGGTGAAAATGCTTTTCGCCTTGATCTACTAGCTTACATGCACATCTACTCAGTCATAAATGCAGATTGCTTGAGATTGTTTGAACCTTCTCTAATTGAGGATCCCGAAGAGCAAAGTTAGTTGCCTTCTATTGATGACATGCTACCTGAATATCTTAATGAATTGCAGGAAGACACAGTCCTGGACAGGAAGGTGAGGACGACGCGCAGAGGAGATGTTGAGTACCTCAGAGTAGGGCTCAAGGGTTCAAAGCCTAGCAGTGCAAAGTGGATTGAGATTGGACAAGTGAGACAATAGTACCCTCACTTAGTCGATGCTTGAAAACCAACTTTTGGTGGTCCAATAGCTTTTTCAGTGGGAAGGTCGTGATCCGAATTAGATCCATGAAGAAAAATCAGAGAACTAGGACTATATCAAATCATGAAAAAAATTTGAAGTCAAAGAGCATGGAGTGATCAGAAAAACCTCTAAACAGTGGAATTTAGCAGCTAGCATGGAACAACGAGGACCTCGGTCAAAGCGCGCTGACCGAGGCCCATGGAGACTGCGCAGGAGGCAAAACTAGCCCCTGGGAAGCCCAGATTGGGAAAAGGAGGCAGTTTTTGATGTGTGATTAGCTCATCGTTGGGAAAAACCCCTCTAGAAGGAGAGGCCCCGAGTGCTCCGTTGCATGGGAGCTGGGAAAACCATGGGGAAAAGGCTAAAGGCTAAAGGCAGGGCCCGCGCTCCAAAAGCCGGCAGTATTTATCAGGGGCACCCTTGGGCAGTAAGAAAATTTGGCGAAAAAGGAGTGATTCCTCTCAGTGCCCGACACGTGGTAAGCGGAGGAGAGAGAAAACCACCACTCATCACGTGCTAATGGTCAAGCAAGTCAACCACGCTAAATGAGCGAATGGCGTCGAATCTGGGGGCTCCAGATCTAACAGCTGACATCGTGCTCGATGGGAAAGCCAGAATTAACACAGGATTAAGTCATGATAGAGAGAAGTTTGACATCTAATTTGACCGCCAAGGTGGTAGATGACTCATTCCGCGACGCGACCGAAGAATCAAACTGATGAGGAAAAAGTTGGCGCAGTTCGCAGGAGGACAAATGGCCACTTCTTGTGAGCTTGACGATGACATCGAGACAGGGAACTCCAAGCGAAGCTGCAGCAGGCGATCCAATGGAGGTGGAAGGGGAATTGAATAGCCATGAGCTCAAATGGCTTTAAAGCCATGAATAGACAAAGAAAAAGACACCAAAGATGGAGAAGATAAGAAAAGGAAGAAGATAGAGAAAATGAAGAAGAGACAGTGAAGCAAAAAAAAGCAGAAAGAAGACAGAGGGCCAAGTTGACCAAAGGCAGCATCGAGCACTAGAGAGCTTGAGAGATTCAAGCCATCCCTGAGAGGATCAACTAGGACTGAGCACCACATTAGGCTCCTTCCATTAAAGACCAAAGAGGTCAAGAACTGGTAAGGCAAAGAGTCTGTGCACTCTAGTGGCTTAGGGAATCCAAGGACCACCCTGCCAAGCAATCCTGTTCAGGAGACTCAAATTGAGCTCCTCATTGTAATTCTCTGCTTTAAAGACACAATAAAATAAGGCCACCACTAAGAGCTGGACCAGAGATGTAGCCCTGGAGGATAGGGTGAACTCCTTATTAATTTCTTGTGTTCTTGTATTTGCCTACAGTGTTTCTCTGCTATTTTCCATTTCCAATGTCTGTGTACTTTGTAATCTGATGGATCCGTTGCCTAAATGACACAGAAACACACTAGCACATGATTTTGTAATACCTTCATTTAATAAATATTTAACTGAGATTACTCATAGGGTTATTATCATATCACTAAGATTTGAATCCATTAACTTCAGCAGACCGTATCTTTGGATCCAGGAATCCATATTTGAACTTCCGCATATCGTTGGAAAACTCTTCTAGAGAACTTTGCATTGGATAAAGCCCGATGTAGGCTTTGAATCCATTTGCTACCATTGATATGGTTGCAAACCTCTCTGCTCCTTGACTCTTCTACTTTGTGCTTGGGCACCTGAACTCTCAACCACCATGATGATCATTTTATGGCTTCTTCAATAAGTTTGCTATTGTGATGGTTCTCTACATGAAGCTTGCAACCGCGATGGAGTTCTATCTGGTCCATCTCTGTAATCATCATTTTCTGGCTTCTTCAGTAATCCTACTACTATGATGATTTTCTACAAAGCACTCCAACAACCATGGGATTCCTCCCAAACACCCAATCATCATGCTGACCCTTGTTTACATTAATGACAACACTTACACAGCTACCCATACACCATAAAATGTCCAACACATTGATGAATTTTGATGTTTGGATTGGACTTTCTTATCTTGGAGCTTATTTATTGGAAAATATGTTGATGGTCGGATATGTTCTCTTACATGTAAGTACACACATTTAATGTTATTCTTGTTTTACTTTATCATATGAATTGCGTTGGGATGGGGTCCCCTCGGTTAGTTTTGGGGCAAAAGCCCAAGTTTTGATGTAAAAAGATGTAAAGCCTCCAACAATTGTGGACACGGAGCGCGTAGCTAGTCAAGAGTCAAAAAGGGTTTTTACCCTCGTTTATGTAAACTTGAGTCGGTTTTTAGATCTACACATGGTCCGAAAACCATGGGATTGTATAATAGGTGTGTCGTAGAGAGTCTAAGGCAAGATAAAATTCTTTTTCTATGGATACGACGAAAGGAGTCTAGAGAGTTAGTGCAGAGAAGTGAGTCTTAGAAGGGGAAAAGGCTCTGCAGCTGAGTGCGCAGAGGCCTAGAGTAATCTCTGCAGCTAAGTGCACATGGAATTTTTGAGTCTGTAAACCTATACTGAAGATCAATAAAGAAGACTGTTGCAGAAATTCCTGTGTTTTATCTCTTTACTTCCGTTATGTATGATTGCGATATATCTTGTGATGAAATGATGTCTTTATAAAATAATGATGTATTGATGCACAAATTTACTGGATACATCCAATTAACTTAACAAAATTAATGTTAGGTTATAATAATACTTTATGTTATGCTTATTGGGCACTTAGGTAGATCTGAGTAAACATTGATCTAAGGATAACCTATGGTGCGTATAAGTAGCTAATTCTTTTGCTCAGGGTTTGCTAAATATGATCGTAGACCTTAGTGAAGATTTAGAGGTCATTCAAGGAAGTTACAATACCAAGCCTTAAGCGCTTATAGATCTATGCAAAGGTAGATCTAGGGCGGTTCCAACATCCCCCCATACTGCTTCAGGTGATACTTCAATCGACGCTACATGGTTTGATGTCGAAAGGGCCAATAGTGTAGGGTTTTGTTTGGCATAACTAACTCTAAACCTAGGTCAGGAGCCCCCAAACCAACAAATGGTTCCGTTGTCAGGATTGGGATCTGCATAAAGAGTTGTGTGATGTCACATCACTGGAATCTGACCAAAAACGTAATTGATAAGTGGTTGGATAAGAAGATCCACAAATTCGCAGTGTAGGAGAACAAAAAATCCATGCCTAATAAAAGACCAGTGATTGGACAGATATTTGTACACAAAAATACACGAAATTTTCTTTTGCACCTTCCAAATCGAACTATATGAGTGGATCACTAAGTTGGCAGACGGCCAAAGAAAGGTGGAAGCTTGACGGCCCAATAATGTGGACCCCGGAGCTAGTGCGAAGGTTGGAAGCTTCTAAAGATAAGATCGTACATGTTGTTGATCATTGGCTTGATCGACATAGGAGGATTTGTAACAGAATTCACTGTTGATACCTTAGTCAATTACAATGAAGAAAAGCAATGCTTATTCAAAGGACCATGAGGTAATTATTTGAGATCTTTCAATACTTGGATTAAGATTCTCTTATGTGAAAAGTAGGTTATGTCGTTGCCTTGATGTTTGGATCTACATGAAGTGGACGCAGCTTTAGAAATCAAGAAAAAACAGGCCCTAAATATATCCCATTGAGTGGACCTCCTTCAAGTGACGATGAGGGAGTGTACATGCCTCATCGTGAAGCACTGTCTAGTTGATAAGGCAAGGCTTTCCATAAATACATCATCCATCCATGTTGCCTTCACCTTCACCTCCACAACATACACCTTTGCCCACCCTACCATGACCACCACTATCATTTAACATGTCGAATACAATGAAGTTTCCAGTTTTCAAAGGCTTAGGAAGTGAGGATGCGAATCAATTTTGGTTTGTTGCGAAGGTTGTGTGGATAGCACAACAGATTACGGATGATAATATAAAGAAGGTGTAGTTGGTTACCACTCTACTGGATCACGCACTGACATGGTACATTAAGTACTACACTGATAATCCATTAGTGTCACTAACAGACACTCAGGCCACTTTGAACAAAGAATTCGATAAGCCTAAGCCTGACTCGCAATCAGTTATTGGATTCAAGGAAATCACGATGAGGGCTAGTGAAATGCCCTGGGAGTTAGATCAAATATTGAAGTGCATAATCCGCGAAGCTAATATGCATCTCACAGATAGTTAGCACCGTGAGTGGTTTATAGCCTCACTCTTGCCCCACCTAAGGATTTCTTTATCACAGCAAAAGATAGGGACTCGGGTGGAAGCTCTGGAAATCGTGATGAGATACATGAAATGACTATTCAAGACATGTCTTTGGAATTCCAACAAATTTACTCACAGCTATAGAACCTCTACTTGGAATTGCAGAGCTTAAAGAAAGAAAAGGAGGCTAGGCCAAAGGTGCACAAAGAAGTGTGGTGCCTCAAGTGTAAGAACCAGGGGCATGATAAAGATCACTGCCTTGTCTTCGCAAATTATATCATAGTGAGGGGAACCAATTCCCCTAAGGTAGGAAGCTCCAGCAGGACCAAGTGCGGGACCTGCACTATGGTGCACTATTTTTCAGGGGGCTGGAAAACATGTAACAGATAATTGTAACTTGCTGCAAAAGTTTGTGCAGACACCACAACAATTATTTTGCGATTTCTGCAAATCAATGGACCATGATGAGCGCCACTGCTATAGCTATGAGTTGATGATGGAAATGACACCTACATATCAAATGCAAGCAGAAACTCAGCCTCTGGATCAGGGTGCTGGGGGAGAGCGCAAAGGATATCAAGGGCGCAGATGAGGTCGAGGAGGAGGAGGACCTGGAAGAGGTTGTGGATAGGTCATTTGATATAAATGCGGAACACCAGGGTACTACACGCGGGAGTGTATGAGTCAAACATGCACGTCATGTCAATACTGCACTCAGCTTGACCACACAATAGAGGAATGCCCTGTGTTAGTGTCAGTCTTTCCAGGCTTCCTCCAGCGATCAAATATGCTCTTACAAAGTGGTCTCAGAGTGTCAAGGTCAAATTTTTGTCATTTCAGTGAGTCTTCAAGCAAAATTTGGTCACTAGGCATTAGGTCTAGGGTTTTCTTTCACTCTTTTCAAAGTTGCCCAAATTTCAGTCTATGTCACTATTCAGCTGATTCTATCATCATTCATATGGTTGTTACCATCATGTCAAATTTCATTGGGTCATTTCACACCTTGTTCATGCTTCAGTTGCGCCTAGGTAAGGTCATTTCCCTCTCCTAGGGTTTTGAAGGCAATTTCTCTTGGACGGTCAAATAATTAGAAAAACTTGTATCCAGATGTTCATACACCTTCCCCTATCCTTAATATACCTTATCAAACACTTCCCATCACCGAGATCCCCCAAATTCCTCATTTTTGCACAAACCCTAGTTTCTTGCCACAACTTGGCAATTTTCTAGGCTAGGCCTGTGTTTTGCCCTATTGGACCCCTTCCCCTCACTCGATCTCTGAGATTCAACTTTCCCCTACTTCCTAACATCCCTCCCTACTTCCAAAATTTTCCCCAAGAATTTAGAAGCCCCTTATCCCCTTCATTTCGCTTCATTTCGACAAAATTCCTTGTTTCACACATCGGGATAAGTTTCACTCAAAAGATGTTTCAGAGAAATAAAAGATGAATTTTGGAAAACTGAGAGAGGTTTTTGTCCATAACATGCCAAAGAAGAAAAATCTCACTCACGTTTTACACAGGTATCATGGTTTTAGAGAAATGTCAAAAATATCGTTGTCTCAGGAGAATTGAATGCACCTCTGAAGTGACCTTGGGAAAATCAAGATGTCGCCTCGCATGGTTGGCCAAATGAATTTTGTGATGAGTCAAATGATAACTAGACACAAAGATATTTCTAGTGAGCTATTATGAGCTCAATTTGGAGTTTAGGAAGGCATTCAAAAGTTGACTGCAACAGCACTCTGCCTTGAGGCAGCCTCATTTGGCACATTTTGACCAGTCTTGGGAGATTTGATTTTTGACAAGGTAAATAAACTCCAAATTGAAAAATTCCAGTTGGGTTGGAAAGTAGACTCAAATACCTTTCCAACTAGCTATCGTGAACCCAATTTTGACACCGAGAATGCCTCCAGAAGCCTCCTGAAAAATGCACTATGTAGCTGGGTGTGTGCTACGCATTGAAACTATGCGCTACGCATTGGGCAGTGCGCTACGCATTGGGCCTCACTGGCCAGTGTAAAATAAAAAAGGCGCTATGCACTGGGAGGTGCACTAAGCATAGAAATTGCACGCTATGCATCCATTCCAGCGTTAAGTTTATGTGCCTAAAACGTATCAAATCGCCTCTGCAACTACAAGTAGGTGTTTCTTTGACTCAATCATCAAGTTGAATATTGTTTAACGTGTGTTTGAAGAGTGGAAGTGGTGTTGGATGTAAGAAAACAAATAAAACCATAGGCCCTTATCAAAACTTTGTATAGGGTATTAAAAGACATTTGATACAACAGCACTTCATACGACAATATCTTTGTGACTGTTTTTATGCCCAAATATACCAAACAAAATATCCATTATGGCATAACTTTTATGATGCTTCAGTTGTTTTTTTGAGGATACACTGAAATTGGGATTTCATCACACCTACAGCATACACATTGCAGTCTTCCTATTGCACCTATTTTGTTCTCAAAACCATGTCAGATACAGAGTCATCTTATGAGCAAGAAAATGAAAGTGATTCCACCACAGCAGGGCATTACATGGGAGGATTTTATTTCTCATGACCTTTTCACAGCGCCTCAGCCACCACCAGAGATAGTTCATGATGAGGGAGGGCCTTCACAGAAGTTTGACATTCCTGATACCGAGCATGTTGATGCTCCAGTATATATGACATATCAGAAAGGCCACAGGGCCTTATTTGCATCCGCACGACGAGTACTATCTCCACCCGAGGTGGAAGGGGTCTCGTTGACACCATCAGCAGAGCGAGTATTATCTCCACATCATGTGGAAGGGGTCTCGCTTCCATCTACAGCACAGGTACAGAGTCAGGACAAGGGCAAGAGACCCATGGTTGACGAGGGTCCTTCAGAAGGCTAGGACACGGATATCATTGATGTTGATGCTAGCTCTCCTAGTTCCGAGCTAAAGGAGATCATCCTAGAGAAAAGGGCAGAGAATGAGTCACTGTAAAAGAAATTACAGATGGCTAAATGGGTGATCAAATACTTAGAGCAGCGCAACAAGCAGTTGGAAGATGAGCATGAACTTTATGAGCTGCGGAAGATCCGTGAAGACCGGGAATTGGCCCGAAGGAGACCCGGTGATTTGACACCTATTGATAGGGAATCAATGCTCATCCGGGTCAACACTCATTTGGAGAAGTTGTTGGCGAAGGAAAATAGGGACAAGGACATGTTTCATCACATGAAGACTCACAATTGGGCTCGCATGCATGTTTGCAAAGCGAGAATCAAGGTCCTCAAAAGGCGTTTGAGCAAAGCACAAAAACGACACAAAAGGCCTGATCCACTTCGAGTTTTGGCCGAGGCTTCACTAGTTGAGCATGATACATGATGGAGGGTCTTCACTCCAATTTTTGGCACATTTCGAGAAAATTTTGTCATTTCAAAAATTTTGGCTTGAGAAACAGGTTTTTAGGTTCTACGCGTAGCGCACAGCACGCTACCCTGAAGATTGGGAGGTCAAATTGACAAATGGCTTGTAGTTTTGGATTTTTCATGAAGAAATACACTTTTTCAGCCACTACCAAGGCATTTCATCAAGTTCTGGATGGTCAAAATGTCCAAAAACATCATGAAAACCACCTTGCTGCCACCTTTTCCAACTACAGGAAGTACCTCTGGGAGAATTAAGTTCTGAGGGGGAAAATTAGATCCAAATTGGAAAATTCCACTTGGGTTGGAAATTAGACATCCAGGGCTTTCCAATGAGCTATCATGAGCTCAATGTGGATGTCGGTAAGTGCCCCAAAAACAGGCTCAAAGGGGCGCTACGTATAAAGTTTTTGGCCCAGATTTTCACCTTCAGCTCAGGAATTCGGCTAGTTTCCACCAGTTTCACTCTTTGATGTAATTTTTCACCCAACATGATGTAATTTGATGTATGTAAGGTAACATGGCACTTATCTACCTTCTTCTAGATGATTCATTCACAAATTAGCAAGAAATCAATGTAATGAATCAGTTTCCTTCTTTTTAGATGCAGGTTGTTTGGTCATCTAGATTCTTGCTCCATGTTTAGAATTTGTTCAAACTGCTCGTAGAAGGAGGAGCTAGACCCCTAGAGGTTAGGGAATGAGGATAGCTTGGTCTATATATGTAATTTTTCATTCAGTAGCAGTGGTTGGACTCTTGGGATAGTTTTGAGACTATATTGTACATATTTTACCAGCGTTTTTGGCAAAGGAAAGACCAGGGTTTTGCAGCACTATTTGGGATCCATGTGGCTTTATTTCTTGATGGTGTGTTTCTCTTAGTACTTGTAAGTTGTGTATGTGCATCATTATCTCTATTGAATCTTCTCTTATTAATCAAATGAAGTGTTAAGGTAGAATCCATGAAATTGCTATGCTCTACCTTTAAATTTGTTTAATATTCTATGTTTTCTTCAGTTTAAGGAGAATCCTTGAGACCCCTTGCTCTCCTTAGCCTCTCACCAGTCTGATCTATCCATATCACCTGCTTTAAGGCATCAAAACAATTTCCTATCTCGCCCCAAGTGGACCTCTGCAAAAACTGTGCCTCATCCCCGCACCCAAAATTGCCTTTCCCTTGATTTCAACAAAATCATAAAAAATAAATCCTAAAATCTTTGTACTTAATACCTAGCCTAAAATCATTCATCAATTCGGTCATCTCGAGCCTTTTAAATTACCTTTTGTCGAGTTTTACCCGGAGAGAGCCCTCTCCTGTCCTCGTAGGGCTAGCTACGAGGCTGAGCGTGGTTTGATGTGGCCTTGAGTCTCACCTTATTTCAGCCTAAGGTAGATTTGAGCACTAACACCCTGTGTTTATATCTATGATGCAGGAGAAGAAGATGCAACCACAGAAACCTACCCAGAACTTGAAGATGATGAAGGATGAGCCTCGTGAGGAAGATTCAAATGTGAATATCGTGCTAATAAGTGAAATGGCGACTTTTGATGATAAAGGAAAACAACCTAAAGAAAGTGGGTGGGTCCGCAAAACCCTGGAAAAGCAATTTCGCTTCGATCTAGAGTGCGTGAAGGAGACATTTATGGAGGCAAAAAAAACCTTCCCTGAGGCATCCACCTTAGGCAGTCAAGACAAGCTACCAGAAACCATAACGCCTCTAAAATTTGATCCCTCTGTACTCACCACATTCTTGGAGACTTGTATGAAACTACTACGTGATAGCAAGGTTGTAAAGGGGATACAGGTGTTGATAAACAAGTGTGTCAGTAAGGAAGATTCTCCTGAAGGACACCACGTAGTCAGAAAGACTGGCAAACATAAGACAAGAACATGGTGTGAGATGAGGCTCACCGCGCAAATAGGAGACTATGATATGGACCAGGTTATTTTAGATTTGGGGTCTGATGTAAACATTCTGCCTAAACAGACATGGGAGAGAATCGGGAGACCTACGCTGTAGTGGTCTCTGATTCAATTGACGATGGCGAACCAACAGAAGATTATCCCTATGGGAAGTATACATGGAGTTACAGTAGATATAAAAAGTGTGAGTGTGCTGGCTGATTTTGAAGTAATAGAAATTGTTGATGACAACAATCCCTACCTCGCACTCCTTGGAATTGATTGGCTATTGATATGATGGGGGTCATCAATTTGAAGAAACAGACAATTTCGTTTGAAAGGAAATCGCTCCATGTTGTAGTACCATTGGACCCTGCAAAAGGACCACACTATACTGAACTGGTCCACGACGATGAAGACAGTGATGATGATTTGGATCAAATCTATAAAATTGCAACATGAGACCACAATTGGATTAATCCAACAGCTGATGGACGAATTGCATGTGACTGTGAAAGCTCCTGTACCTAAGACTCAGATAAAGAATTGGAGCATTGGCAGAATAGGTTGTATGAAGTACCTACATTGCGCTACAACATGATGATTAAATCGATGCGCTGGATGTAAGAAATTTACCTTATTATGATGGTTTAACTGATGTAGATAAGTTTTTGGATGCCTTTGAAAGATAAGTATCTTAGGACCATCAGTTTCAAGCATTGGAATTTGCATTGTGCACTACGCACACATGGTAGTGGGGTACGCACAAAGACAACTTTGATGAATGACATGATTATAGGAGGATAATGAGGTTGTGATTTTGTCACCCAAAAGTTTGGCTGACTGACAAATATTATGGGAGAAATGATCCGCATGATCATTTAGCAAAGTGGAATAAAGTTTATGGAACGGATCCAGAGCCAGAATGGGTGCATTTATTCTATCACACTCTGGATATAATCCCCATGAATTGGTACTTGGAAACGAAGCTCCACCACAGCACTGCAAAATGGGATATATTAATGGAAGGATTATTAATAACCTTCAGTTTCAAAGATGCATTCGAAAGCATTGATGAAGCTCTGTGGGAGGTTAAGGCATTGATCTTTAGAATTCTACAGGATCCTTTGGAATTGGTTCAACCAAATTGGAGCACCCAGCTACGCCATCCACTGGAATGATATAATGTGACTGTTGAAGGGGACGATGAGGATCCATGGAATATTAATATCCTAGAAGAAGAAGGCCATTGTGCAGTAGAAGGTCTACAAATAGAGAACACGGACATCATCGTGCCATTAAAAACTAGGCAAGTGAAAATTTGTACTGAAGTAGAGCCAGAATTTGTGAAGATCAGGGATTACTGGGATGATGCCATGGTAGATAACGTTGTTGAATTTCTCCGCGAATATTAGGACTTGTTTCCTACAAAATTTTTGGACCTGAAGGGCATCGTAAGCAATTTGGGTGTGATGAAAATAACTTTGAAGCCAGATCGCCTTAATCCCAAATACAAGGAAAAGGTCTTCTTGGAGTTGGAAAATATTCTTGAGGTGGGCATTATCGAACCAGTAGAGGAATTTGATTGGGTGAGCCCAATGGTAGTCCAAGAAATGAAACAGAAGAGAGAAATACGAATTTACGTAGATCTTAGAAAGCTTAATGATGCCTATGTCCATGATCCTTTTCTGACACCATTTACTGATGAGGTACTAGATAATGTTAGGGGACGGGAGGCCTACTCATTCACTGATGGGTTCTCTTGGTACCATCATATTAAGATCACGCCAAAGGATAGGAGCAAGACAAACTTCATGATGGATTGGGGTTGTTTCCAGTATACAATAATGTCATTTGGACTCAAGAATGCGTCAGTGATATTCTCTCACGTAGTCATTGCAACATTCAAGGATTTTATTCACAAATTCTTGGAGGTATATTTGATGAAAAGATAGTATTTGGGTTAGTAAAGCACCATGTATCCAGTCTATGCTTAATGTTGGATACGTGTCAAAGGTATCAAATCATGTTGAACCTATAGAAGTGCTTATTCTATGTCCCCTTTGGAATTTTTTTGGGTCATGTGGTGTGAAAGAACAGACTAATGGTGGGCCCTACCAAGATCGCGGTAATAGTCAATTTGGAGGTCCCAAGGAATGTCAAACAGTTGCACGCAATGCTGGGCCATACGGGATATTATCGAAATTTCATCAAGGCTTATGCTTAGATTACAGTGCTTATGGAGAAGCTATTAAAGAAGGACACTACATTCTATTGGTATGAATAATGTCAGCATAGTCTGGATGTATTGAAAGAAAATATGGTCACCCCGCTGATCTTGGTCTTCCCAAATTGAAAGAACGAATTCCATGTGCACATTGATGCCTCGTGTATTGCATTAGGAGCATTGCTGACACTGGATGGTGAAGGAGAGATGGATCATCCTATAGAATTTGCGAGCAGAAAGTTGTCAAAGGCTGAGAAGAATTACTCCACAACAGAGCGCGAAGGATTGGCTATTGTGTACGTGCTCCAAAAGTTCAAATGCTATCTGTTGGGCAGACATTTCAAGATGTACATAGACCATTCTGCCTTAAAGCATCTAGTCAATAAGCCTGTGTTGGGGGGGGGGGTAATATGCATATGGTTGTTGTTATTTCAAGAATGTGACTTTGAGGTAATTGTGAAGCCAAGAAGGTTGAATGCAGGACCTAACCATTTGTCACGAATTGAAATAGGGGAGGAGCCTACTAATTTAGAGGAGGGGCTACCCCACATGCAGCTCTTCATGTTGCACGTAGCAGATAACCACTTTGTAGATATTATCCATTTTTTGACCATAGGGGAAAAGAAATATTTGGTAGTGCGCGCAGCCAATTTCTTAGTAATTGCAGGACATTTATATAAGATGGGATCGGACGAAATACTCCGACGGTATGTTCCTGATTTTGAATGAAATAGCATCCTCACTGAAGCTCATGGAGGAGGTACGGGATGACATTATGTAGGAAAATCAACAACGCAGAAGATTTTTCACACGAGTTGGTGGTGGCCTACATTACATAAGGATACCAAAGCATATTGTAGGGCATGTGATGCATGTCATAGAATGGGTAGACCATCAAGAATGGATTAGCTGCCTTTGAACCCTTTGGTATCATTGCAGCCATTTGAGAAATAGGCAATCAACTTCGTGGGACTGATTCAACCCCCAGGCAAGAAAATAGTTGCGTGCTATATCATCACCGTGATAGAATATCTGACCAGATGGGCGGAGGCATAGCCTGTGAAGGATTGTATAGGGGCCACAATGACAAAGTTCTTGTTTAAGTACGTGTTAACCAGGTTTGGTTGCCCAAAAGTGCTTATGAGTGATCGTGGTACGCGCTTCATCAATGAAACGTTCAGTGCACTGACCGAAGAGTTCCAGGTTTATCATCAGAAAAGTACACCATATCATCCTTAGGCTAATGGAAAAGTTGAGGCCTTCAATAAGATATTGGAGAATGCGCTGACAAAGATTTGCAACGTGCAGCGAAATGATTGGGACTTGCATGTACTGATAGTATTATCTGTGTACAGGACTACTTTCAAAAAACTATAAGGTCAGACACCTTTCCGATTGGTCTATGGTGTAGAAGTTGTGATGCCTATGGAATATATTATGCCTAGCCTCCACATAATAGTTTTTAAAGGAATGGAGGACCGCAAAGCCTTGGAAGAATGGCTCTTGTAGCTAATGGAGCTCGAAGAGGATAGGTTCTTAGCTAGATTCCATCAACAATTTCATAAGGAACGTGAAAAAGCGTGGCACGATTGACACATCAAGTTGTGCATGTTTAAGTGAATGACTTGGTTTTATTATATGATAGTAAGTTCGCTAAATTTCCAAGAAAGTTTCAAATGCACTAACTAGGGTCGTATTCATCACAAAAATTATAGATGGAGGCACAGTTCAGCTCGTGAAGCTGAATGGAGAACCGTTTCCAGGAAGGGTGAATGGAAGCTGGTTGAAGCTGTATACAGGAGATAAGACTCAATGATTATATGATGGCAGGACAGTCTTAGTGCTCTAGGCAGCTGCAAGGGAGCATGGGACTATAAACTACACTACCTGGTTTGAGGAACTATGCGTCGAGGGGCGGCTGTACGCAAAATGAAGATGTCACTGTATTAGAGGCTGCGCGCTGGGAGCTGCACTATGAAAGGAGATACCATGCGGCAAAGCCAAAAAGTGACCATTAGAGTCAATGTTCATGATTTGACATCTCAGAGACGGTTAAGAGGAGTGGGTGGGTAGCATTTAAGGCTGTAATCTTTGGAGATCTACCACCAAATCATCATTAATGGACAAATTTTGGGGGGAACAGTCAGATTTGAATTCAAATTCTCCTATAAATTACACATGCCAGTCCAGCAGAGAACACTTTGCACCCTTAGAGTTTTTGAGTTGTGTTGTTTGTCGTTTATGAATTGTGAGTTTTTTAAAGCTTTAATTGCAAGTGATGAGCACCAGTATTGCAGCAAGAACGTTGCAACTCCTAGGGCTACTAGCTTTACTTTCTCAACCCGGGGTTTGTACAAACTTGGAGGTGACAGTGTTGTATACACAAGTAAAAGTGATGGTTCTGCCTTTCGTCACTGTTCAGTTGGTGAGAGACCACTAGGGTTTTCAAGCCAGATTTCTATGGATTCAAAAGAAGCTTGATTATTGGTGAGAGAGACAAATCTACTCTAGGAGAAAGTTTGTCTACTACAATAAGGAAAAGGACTGAAATCCAATGCTAAAAACACACCATTTCCTAACTACTGCTGAGAAACTATGCTTTACAAGAATGCCAAGCTAACATGTATGAAATGCTACTATCCTAAGCATGGGAGTTCAAAACATAAAACATCACTACTGTGCATGTGAATGACTAAAATAAATCTATTTTTTTTCCTTTTTATTCCTTTTATGGAGAAACAAGTGTGAAAACTAATATATTTTGGTGATGTGGCAGGTGGCTTAGGGATGCTGGTTGATGGTTGGGAGGTTTGGGAGACCCTTAGGTGACCTTATGTGGCTTCCTAGAGGTTTTCCCTCAATTCAGCCTCAAAACAGGCCACTACAGGAAAACCTATAGGATAGCCTAAAAACCTACAGGATTCCTTGTCTTTCTACAAGATACAGCCGAGAGAAAAATGATGGGTGATAAATGTGATAGAAGGCTTAGGGAAGGTGGTTGGTGGGTGGAATGGAGTGATAGAATGTCTAAGATCACTCAAAACTCAAAACCAACGTTGGGAGATGGTTTGATTTGCTCGACATGCTTGGAGAAGTTTCCTTGTAAAATGATGGAATTGGTGAGGGTTTTAGTGAAAGCAAGGAATGATCATGGATAGATGAAGTTGGGAGGAGGTTTCTTGCTATGAGATCTTTCTCTACTTTTGAAACACCTACTCTGCATCAAACATTAATAATTGCCAAAAAATCATGTAAACAAGACAAATTCCAATAAGCTAGAAAAACAGAGTTTAATGAGCTAGTTGTCTACTTCATGCAAGAGGAAAATTGCAGAATAAAATGGAATCATTAATGAGATCTACTGTAAAACTGAAAATGGAAGAAATGGTAATTAAATCCTACGCTTGTAAATTGATCAAATGCTGGTTCAAGTACAGTAAACTCTAAATTCTATGAGAAAGTAGAAATTTGTATTTTTGGTGCTACATAGGGGTCCTTTCCTTAAATCATGATCCCTGAAGGAAGAGGTGAGGCCAAGACACCTACTAACAGCTTTGTGATGCTCCTTTTATCCCTTCTAACCTTCTACTAAAGTAAATCACAATTGGAAGCAAACTAATCACATCTACACTACTTGCAATGAAATACTTCTAAGGACAATTTAACCATGAATCTATGAAACTAATCTAAGCATACAGATACAAGAAGAGGATCCTTTCTCACTAGGGTTGGGATCTAACCCACGAGCTTCAGCCCTCTAAGTTAACTTAGTGTTGGATCAATAAAAATCGCATTCTCATTATCAAAATAGAAAATTACATAGCAATGTCTTCCACAAGTCTGGAGCTCAAAAATAACTAGAGTTTTAACAACAAAAATTTGAATCCTAATGAGGCTCTAGGCCTCTTTGTTTATACAAATGAAGTCCCTAATGACTTCCTTAAATATAGGGAGGCTCGGCTCCCAAAATCGAGATGAAATAACTCTTTGACTATCACTTGCTCGACTGCGTTTTGATCTTCATGACTTGGCTGCTTGTACTTCTAGCTGGTGTGATTGATGGAGGAATATTTGAATGAGGGAGGAGTAAATGAAGAGGATTTACCTCTTACAATCTCTCTTCCTTGTCCCATTCAAATTTTAGACCTTAATATTGCCAAAGTTCCTTGATTTTCTCTTACAAACCTGCATTCAATGCACATTAGTCCACTAGGCATAATATCTCACTTTAACTCATCTCATTAAACAAAATATAATCAAAACATGTAATAAATTGCAAGAAGAATTGATTTGACTAAGCTAGGAGGTGAATTAAGGTCCATATAGTTACCCAATGATGAGGGTCATCATCACCCCCCTACTAAAAGTGTTGCTCATCCTCTGAGCAACTCAATCAATATCCATGTCTTTCAGAGCTCTAGTGGCCTCCCTAACATCCCATGCTTCTGATGTGGTTTCTTCTTCTTGTGCATAGAATCTTGCATTCCTTTCTGCCTCCTCCCACTGCTTTCTTCCTTCCTCTTCCTTCCTTCCTTCTAACATCATGAAGAGTAGTGGTGGAATGAGACTCAAGCCAATCCAATTAACTTTGAGCCTTTGGATGGTTTGTTTGTACATGGGTGTCCTGTTTAGTGCTTCTCTCATCCTTTGAGGATAATGGTACTCTCTGATTTTCAAACTGTATGGAAAAGTATTCCATCTCCTTTGGAAAGTGATGAGCCCCAGAAATGGGTAACTATATGGGCTCATTCTGCCTCTTATTTCAATTTAATCCACCATTCTCAGTAGTTTTTTGTATGTTTTTGAATATATTTATGTCAATAGAGTGAATTGGGTTAGTCACTTTGCCATGTAGTCTAATAAGTGTTTATTGCAGATTTTTTGGATGATTTTGGACAAGGACCGGGAATTTATGAGAAAAATGGCAGCCAAACTTAAAGAAACAGGGAAGAGGACTTGTAAGAGGGGTGTCTCCTTCATTAATGACCCCTTTCCTTGAATCCTTCATCAGAAGCTCGGAGTATAAAGGCCCACATTGATTATTCCAAGGGGCAACCGAGCAAGTCAAGTAGGACTGTTGTTATCTTCAGTTCTAGGAAGCCGAGTTCGCAAGTCAAGTAGGACTGTTGTTATCTTCAGTTCTAGGAAGCCGAGTTCCTTAATTTTAGGAGGACTGTTGGGAGTCCCCATTTGTATAAATAAGAAGGCCTCGAGCCTCAGTAGGTGAGCTAGTTCTTAGTATATTTTCGAACTTTTGTGTAGCCTTGTACTCAGCTCATTTTCGAGCTTTTTTTAAGACAGTTTATGTGATGTAACTGTTATTTCTTAACAAATGAAGATGAAATAGTTTTTGAGCCAGCATTGATCTCTTTCAGAGGGCTGAAACTCTTGGGTTAGGGCCCAACCCAAGATTCCCAGCACCTCCTTTTTGTATTTATATGTTTTTTCTTTCATTCATGAGATAATTTTTGTTGTTTAGGTTCATCTTGCTTTGTTAAATTAGGTTGTTTTTTATGATTAGCATAGTTGTTTTTGTATCAGTTGTGCAAGTAGGTTGCTACAATGACAAAATAAGATTCAAAAAGGCCACAGTAGGTCTTGATCTCCTTTTTCCCTTCTTGGGACTATGATCTAAGGTCAAGGCACTACTGCTGCCACCAAAAACACAGTTTTTGCTCTTCCAATCCAACTGCTAGTGTGATACTTTGAGTTGGAGAAATTTATAGTAGCTTAGATTCACATGCTTAGATCATTTCCTATTCATTTACCATAGTTTTCTTGCATGCTTTTATGTTCATACGTTACTAATCAGCGTTTTCTATTTTTAGGTCAGGAATTAGGTTAAGCTATACAAAACTCTATTTTTAAGTTCTTTCTTTGGTCAGTTTTGATAAGTGAATATGCAGATCTCTTATAGGACATCTCAATTCACCATCCCTCCACAACACAGCCAGGACCATCTCACTACTCCCGAATTTCCCAACTCATTCGCAACATTTCACCAATCTGCCCTAATTTTTGCATTTTTCCATAAATTTGTTTTCTTGCCCTTTGAACAAATCCAACCATATCGTTCATCCCTAACCTTCCTTGACAAGTTCTAGACCTCTCAACACCTTCATCTAGCCTTCACTTCCCTTCTCCCACCATTTTTCCACCTTCAGACCTCCAAAAACCACTTTCAGCCTCCTCCTGTAGATCCTCCTGTAGATCCCTTGCAGCCTCCTGTAGAATTTCTTGTGAGTGATTTTTTAAGTCTAATCGCAATGAAAGTCTTTAGAAGGGTACTAGGGGATTCTTAGGACCGCTCCACACCTTCCTTACCTTCTGAAAAATCCAACTCCATCTTCCTTTGCCACCAACCTTCTACGCAGTCACAACCAGTCAAATCACAAGCATAATAATTCCACATAAAAATACTCAAAAGTACAAAAAGATGATATCTTCTCATTTCTCTTCAGAAGTAGCTTGAATAAATGAAATTTACCTTTTCAGTAGTGAATGGCACCCATTTTAGTATTTTCCATCTCTTTTTGCAAAAGTAGGGTTAGTGGGTAAACTAGGGTTTGCTAGGGTTTTCATTTCATTTCAGTTTTCCTTCTATTTCTGCAAGTAGAATAGCCCCTGTAGAGTTGGATTTCTTCCATCACAGTAAAAGCTTCTTCTGAGAACTCATAGAAGTTGGCTTAAGCTCCTAGCGAACTTGCGACAGTTGATCAAGTGACAGCCTGCAATAAGAGCTAGTACTTGTGCATACAGCATTGTCGCTTCCAAGTTTGTTACGAACTATCAAGTTGATAAAAGTAAAGAAGAAAGCCCCGTGAGTTGCAGCATTATTGCTGCAATACTAGAGCTCACCACTCTTTTTGGTGTTGTTTCCGAGGAAGAGTCAGAGTATTTTGTGATTACTGCTTTTCTTCTATTTTCTGCTGCATCATTCTGCTAAGTAGTTTATTTTGGAAAAAGTAGAGTAGTTGTTTCATTTCAATTTTGCAATTTCAATTCTACAAAAGTAGATTAGACATTTCCTGCTTTCATTTCAATTCTACAATTTCATTTTAGAAAGCGTAGATTAAGCATTTCCTGCTTTCATTTCAATTCTGCAATTTCATTTCAGCAAAGTAGATTAGTCGTCTCCTACTTTCATTTTAATTCTGCAATTTCCATTCCAACAAGATTGATTTCAGTTAGTTGCAATTTGTTATTCAAACCATTTCAGTTTTGCAGGTATAAGCAGAAAAATAAAATAAAATTAAAAATTAAAATAAAATAAATTAAATTAATAAAAATTAATTAATTAATTAATTAATAATAATAATAAAAAAAAAAATAAAAAATAAAAAATAAAAACAAAATCACCCAAAAAGAGATTTCCTTTCATGCCTCGTAGGAACAGAGACAATTCAGGAAAATTCCTACCCAACACCCCCACCACATCACTAAGTCACCCTTCTCTCTTCTTTGGTGGTAGTGATCCAAAAGAACCTATAGGCAAACCTCCAGAGATATACGAAGATCCTATAACAGAAGAAGATCAAGAAACCATTCCTCCTGAGACCAGGGCTGAAAGCAAAAACGTTAGAGGAAATGGGGAAAGAATAGAAGGTTCCTTTCCTATCCGAAAGACCAATGGGGACACAAAAATGAAAAACATAAGTCCTTCAGCCTTACCTCACTTCCATGGACTGACTACCAAAGATCTTGATACCTTCTTGTTTGAATTTGCTATTCTCTCTCGAACCTATGACTATGTAAAAGATGAGCAGAAGTTGAAATTGTTTCCTTCTACCCTCAAGGATGCAGCATTGCGCTGGTTCATGGGGTTACCTAGAAACAATATCACAACTTGGGCTCAAATTCACCAAGCCTTTAACAACAAATACTCGGACTACTGTATGTCAAAGGATACCAAGGAAGAAATCTTCCAAATGGCCATGGGAAGTGATGAATCTTTAGAAGACTATGAAGAGAGGTTTCAACTCAGTTATAAAAAGGCCAACTGCACACTTGACCCCGAATCTATGAAGTTGGTCTTGCTCAGAGGAGTCCTAGCAGACCTTCTAGATACCCTCCATTTTCTGGCTGGGGGAGACATCTACCAACTGCCTTATGATGACATAAATATTGTGTTTAGGAACCATTCTAGGGCAGCCAGAAAGAGAGGTAGGGGAAGTCAACCTTTAGCCAGTACATCCTCATCTAGTTCATCCCTTAGAAATGAACTTGAGAATCGGCTGGAACATTTCAAGAGCGAGGTGAGGCAGACTCTTGCCAAGCAAATGGATACCTTGCATATCAGAAGGAAACAAGAGGAAACTGAGAGGGCTTTGGCCATATTTTGTCCCAAGTGCACTAGAAAGCATCCTAGGAACGAATGTCCATTACACTCTATAGAAGTGTGTTTAGTCTGTGAAGAAGACCATCCTATGATTCAGTGCCCTTCCTTTCTTGGAATTAAAGCTACATATCAGGGGGTTGAAGGAGCCATTGAACCACTCTATTTCATGAACCAAAGGAGGCGACATGGACCTAGACCTTACTAGCAGGGAATGCAAGGGACATCCCAGACTTATTATAACCCCAATCAAGCCACTTCCATGCCTTCTTAGGGTCCCCCTGCTCATCCTTCCTGGTCCACACCCCCTCCTTGGTCGTATCCATCTCAATACCATATTCCTCCAGTTGCTTATTCATTCCACTCTTATGCTCAGCCACAGCCTCAGTGGAATGCACCTCATCAGGGGTGGAGGCCCTAGTACAATGCTCCTCCCTCTGTTTTGCCTCCACAACCATTACCTCTTGCTCCAGCAAGAAAACCCCAAATACATGCTCAACCAAACTCGAACCCCAATAACAAATAGGCCCAGCAGGTATATACTCGAGAAACATCATGCCTGACCTATGTTGTGGAGATTCAGGAGATTAACCTACGATCTGGGAAGGTTCTCCCAGATAGACAACCTCCTCCTAAGGAGGATGAGGAAGAAAAATAGGAAAGTGAACAAAAATCCATTCCATCCTTTCCTGAGAAACTAATTGGAACCACACAACCGACCCCAGAAGAAACTAAACTTCTAGAGAATTGAAACAGTTATGTGTAAAGGTACCACTTCTCCAAGCCATAAAAGATGTGCCTATATACAACAATTTGATCAAGGAGAAGTGCTTTAGACACCCAGGCAGGCGTAAGAGAGATGCTCTAACTATCAATGTCATAGGACAACTGTCCGACCTGATGTTGGGGCAGGTAATCTGTCTGAAATATCTAGACCCAGGGAGTCATGTAGTCGATGTCCACATCAATAGCACCGTTATCCCCCATACCCTGATTAATCTAGGGGCTGCCATTAATGTGATGACCAAGGACACTATGCTCAAGCTCAACCTTTAGGGTTCCCTGAGAAAGACCACAACAACACTGCAACTAGCAGACCACTCCACCGTGACCCCTGAGGGGATTGTGGAAGATGTAATGGTCTCTATTGATTCCTGGGAGTACCTTGCTAATTTCTTGGTTCTCCAGCCAAAGGCAAAGCTCACTTGGTATCCTCTCATCTTGGGAAGACCCTGGTTTGCTCTGCAGATGCCTACATCAGTTGTCGAGCTGGGAACATGACAATCACGAATGGGCATATGTCCAAGTAGCTAGTCCTATATCCTCCTGCCCAACCTCTGCTAGAACATGATTTACCTCTCTGGTTGGAGGAGGAAGATGAGGATGAAGTATATTCCACACCATTGTGCATAGTGGAAGCTACCATGGGGGGCCCACAAACCAAGGATGATCTTATTGAGAACCTGATTCAGCATCTACCCCCCAGTGTGTTACCATTAGAAGAGCTAGTGGAACAAACCCAAGCCAATCCTTTAGTTGATTTCTGTGTGGCTGATCCGACCTCTCTCCGAGTTAAGAATGTGGAATTCGGCCGAGAAAGAACCTTGAAGATCAACTCATCCCTATCCACCTCTCGGGAGAAAGAACTATGTAACTTATTGAAAATTCACTTGGATGTTTTTGCTTGGAGCTATAAGGAGATGAAAGGAGTCCACCTTTCGGTCTGTACTCATCACATTTACATCAAAGAAGATTGTAAACCAGTCAGGCAGCCTCAAAGGAGGATGAATCTAGCCCTTAAGGACATTATCAAAGAAGAATTACAAAAGTTGTTGGATGCAAGATTCATCTACCATATTTCTGACAGCGAATGGGTCTCTCCTTTGGTGCTAGTGCCAGAGAAAAATGGGAAGTGGAGAATCTGTGTAGATTATCAGGAACTAAACAATGCCACCAAGAAGGACCATTTCCCTTTACCTTTCATAGATCAAGTGTTATATGGCCTGATAGGGAAGAAGTTTTTCTCCTTCCTACATGGGTTTAGCGGGTACAACCAAATCCAAATCAGCCCGGAAGACCAAGATAAGACCACTTTCACTTGTCCTTGGCGTACTTTTGCCTACAAGGTCCTTCCTTTTGGGTTGTGCAATGTTCCTGCCACTTTCCAGAGAGCAGTACTGAGCATATTTTCTGAACTGGTCCATGATTTAGTGGAAATATATATGGATGACTTTACCCCTTATGGTTCCAACTTCCAGGAAGCTTTGACTAACCTGGGAAAAGTTCTAGCCAAGTGTATTGAAATGAACCTATCCCTCAGTCCTGAAAAATGCGAATTCCTAATTACTGAAGGGATTGTGCTGGGTCATACAATTTCTCAGCAAGGGTTACAGGTGGATCCCAACAAGATTTATATCATCCAAAGGGTCCCACCTCCTCAAAAGGTACGAGATGTTCAAAGTTTTCTAGGCTTAGCAGGGTATTAGATAAGATTCATTAAGGATTTTTATAAACTAACCTCTCCATTGTTTGGTCTTTTGGGAAAAGATGTTGAGTTCATATGGACTGACAACTGTCAAGAGGCTCTAGATACCTTGAAAGGTAAACTGGTAACTGCCTCAATTTTGAGAGGTCCAAACTGGGCCCTATCTTTCCACATTCACATATATGCCTCGAACAAAGCGATAGGAGAAGCCTTAGGACAAGTTGATGAGAAGCTATAGTATGCCATATATTTTGTCAGTAAAAACCTGTCCAAGGTAGAATTAAACTACACTGTAACCGAAAAAGAACTCCTAGTTGTAGTCCGTTCCCTAAATAAGTTCAGACACTACATCACCGGCTATCAAACATTCACACACACTGATCATGTTGCAATTAGGTATTTGATGAATAAACTAGATGTAAATGCTCGTATTATTAGATGGTTACTTTTATTGCAACAATTTTATTTGACCCTTGTTGATAAACCAGGTAAGGAAAATGTTGTTGTTGATTTTCTGTCTAGACTAGATCTACCTGCAGGTGAAGAAGGAATGGTGGATGATCAAATTCCAGATGAACACCTATTTTTTATTTCAGTACTCTCTCCATGGTTTGTTGATATAGCAAATTACTTGGTTTCACCACAGTTTCCGCCACACCTATCCTCAAAAGAAAAGAACAAGATCGTGAGGAAAAGTGCCCCATTCCCCTGGATTGGGAGCAATCTTTTTAAACTTGGCCCAGATCATATTTTGAGGCAATTTGTCAGGGAGGAGGAAGTTTTTGACATCCTCCTAACCTATCATGATGGGCCCTATGGGGGCCATTGTGCAACAAAGAGGACTGCCTTCAAAATTCTGCAAGGAGGTTACTATTGGCCCACTCTTCATCAAGATGTCAGGAGATATATCAGCCAATGTGACCGATGTCAAAGGATGGGGAAACCTACTCCAAGGGATGAGATGTCCATGCAACATCAAGTGACTTTCGATCCATTTGAGAATTGGGGCATGGAATTTGCGGGTCCTATCAACCCTCCTTCAAAACAGAAATCTTACATCATTGTGTGTACTAATTATCTGACAAAATGGGCAGAAACAAAGGTGATCAAGGCAACAACAGAAGAAAAATTAGTTCAGTTTTTAAGAGAAAATATCTTCTACAAGTTTGGCTCTCCAAGAGAGTTAGTCATGAATCAAGGGAGTCATTTTACCTCCAATTTGATTGAAGACCTGCTCACACATCACAAGATTAAGCATAGAACTCCCACCCCTTACCATCCGTAAGCAAACGGATAGGTGGAAGTCACTAATAGAGATTTGGAAGGGATTTTGACCAAGGTAGTGAACAGCAACATAAAAGATTGGGCAGATCGATTGGTTGAGGCCACTTGGGCCTATAACACCACCTGGAAAACCACCACATGGTTCACACCCTATGAGCTGGTCTATGGGAAGAAGGCTCTACTATCAATAGAATTTGAATATAACACATTAAGGATGGGAGCTCAGCTGGACCTAGATCTCATCCATGCACAAAAGGAAAGGTTACTTTAGCTAAATGGATTGAATGAACAAAGATTGCAGGCCCTTCTCCACTCAGAGGTAGTCCAACTTCAAAGAAAAATATGGCATGACAGACACCTCAAAGAAAAACAATTCCAGCAAGGAGATTGGGCATTTTTGTATGATTCAAGATATAAAGATTTCAACGGAAAACTAAGGACAAGATGATTGGGACCATACACAGTAGAAAAATGCAATGACAATGGTTCAGTCCTGATCCGGAACATCGATGAAGAAGCTATCTCCATGCTCGGCAATGGGCATAGGTTGAAGATCTACAAGAAGCCCCTTTCCAAGCAGGAATTCATTGACAATTTGAGGAAAACAGTGTTGCTAGTGGAGCAGGTCTCTGCCTCCACTCCACCCATACCCTAAGTTAAAAAATAAAAAATAAATAAAAAAACAAAAAGAAGGAAAAAAAAAAAAAGAATAAAAGATCCCTGGGTGAAAACCTCTTGGAGATGCCCAGGGCAGGCAATGAGGATAAAAACCTCCTGGAGGCGCCCCAGCTGTCTCATAAAACAAAAAACAAAAAAAAAACAAAAAAAACTAACTTCTTTTGAATGCGTTGGAGATTGCAGGAGGGTCACAGAGGGAAAAAAGGACATGGCCAGGCTGCATACACCCTTGATAGCCCATTCCTCCATCGCCATTATCTTTTCATAGGCCTTGGTCTCATTTGTTCTGAAAATTTTGCATCCTACAGGAAACTCTGTGCATTCTACAGGAGGCTCCTGTAGAAATCATAGAGAGCTCAAAATCGAGTTTAGAAAAGAATCTGAGGGCCATAAATTTGTCCAGAAGGCCTGTGGACCTCCCTGCCACAATTCATCCTCCTAATTCTCCATCCCATCCCTGCACACCTACATTTCCACTCGCTTTTTCTTCCCTGCACAAAAACACAGAATTTTGTTTCTCTTGATTTTTAAAAAAATGATGAATAAAACAAAAACATTCTTCACTTGTTTCTTACCTGATGTATTCTAGTTGTTACTCCTTTCCTCTAGAACCTTCTTCAACTATCTCTTTAGTCCCTACTCAAGCATCAGCCTAAAATTTTAGAGGGAGAAGCAGCTACAGGAAATCCTGCAGCATTCCTATAGCAGCTAATCCGTTTAAAAAAACAAGCTCCAGGGCTAGGGTCAATGCAAACAAGATGTATGCAACATGTAAGGAGCAGAGCCTAATCGAAAAATCACCAACATAAGCCACCAGTTCAAAGGCCATGAGAACCAGCAGCAGCAGCAAAAAAAAAAAACTAAGTGCCAAAGTCCGAGCATGCAGAGCATGGTAGCAACTAACAGGTAAGTGGCTAAACCCATTCCTCTGTTACATGAATATTATTTAGGAACTGCATGAACCATTGAGATGGTCATGATTAAATGAAATCGGTGGCCAGCTAACTGGCCACCCTCTTTCAGTTCAAACCACCCTCGTTGAGTTCAAATGAGCCTCGTCCAATTGAAACAGCAATTCAGAAGATGCAGTCAGCATGTGTGGTCCATCAACTCGGGAAGAAAAAAACTCAGAACTGGTAGTGGTGGCGGCGTATAACAGGAATGATGGAAGTGATGGCGGGAAGGTGACATGAAATACCATAATGGCAATGGAGTAGGACCAACGGTCCAGATGGGGATAACGTATCCATCCTGCCACCTCACCTTGTCACCGCAGATCACGCCATCAGCTTAAGCACACTATGGTCGAAGCCTCCACCACATTTTGTTTTCATTTGCATCAACGAGTTCTCGTCTACAGCAACTCACCTACCACCTTCAGAACATCAAACCAGTAATTCTCTACCATTTTTTCAAAACCCTCCCGCTTATCAGGCTCTACAGGAGCACTATCGCATTCTACAGGAGCGAGAACACCGTCTACGAGAGCCTTTCTACAGGAAGGCCAGAGAGCAGCTCTGCAGAGGAAAAATTCGGAATTTTTTCCAAATTCGAGCTTGAAAAGAGGTAGGCTCAGAAACCCACTCTGCATGTGATATATCTACACAAGATGGTGGGATTAGAAGCAAAGTATTGGATTGAAAAAAGAAAGGAAAGTGAGCACAAAAGTCTCCCTGTGTTTTTCTGAATTCTATACAGTCTCTCCATTTTCTTCTCTGCACTAAAAGTCTATCTTTTTCTTCCCTGTATTCTCCTTTAAAAAAAGGGATGCAACCATAGAAAATCAAGCCTGTGAAAAAACGAATTTGCAAGTCTGTTTACTCTATGAGAAAGAAAAACATTGTTTTATATATTCTCTGTTCTGTCAAAATATTGATTTCCTCCAAAAGCTCGAGAAGTAAATTCATGTTGAAAATAGGGTGAAGGGAGGGAAAAATTGCAAATTGATGTTGTGAAAAAAGAAGAACATGAAAAATTCCCTCTCCGTTTCGGAAAGACAAACCTTAGCTATTCCTCTGTTTTCAGTTTGAAATTTTGTTGCCTTCCTCCTCACCTGAACATTTCCAGCAGTCCCTACACACCATGAGAGGAGGTTTTATGAGAAAGGAGCCTTTGAACTCCAACAAATTACATGAAAACCCAAAAGTGGTAGCCCTCTTCACCAGGGCAAACTGGATGCCTTTCCTTGAGAGAATTCATGGATATGATGAGGAGGTGATAGAGGAATTTTTAATGTCCTGAAGACCACATTCAAAAATCCATGCTACATTCAGTTTCAGGAGTCTGACCATAGAGCTTACACCGAAATTCATCAGCAGAGTCAGAGATCTTCCACTTGGGCTCCCCTGGACCAAAGAAGAAAAACCATTAGGACAGGTTGCTAAAAAGACATTTTTTTCACCCTGATGAACATCCTGTAGAGGATAAGAATGGGGTCAGAAGGACAAGTATACCTCATCCATGGGGTGAGGTTAGCTATCAGATCATGAAATATATCTCCTTTGAAGGAAGATACAGTATAATCTATGGTTATCACTTCATATTATTGCATGAACTAAGATATGGAATGGACCTACCTACATCTAGAAAACTCAGTCTGCCATATTTTCTCCTCCAGTCTTTGATAGAGTGTGGCACCAAATTAAATGCAGGGGTTCCAGACCAACTGGCTCACCATGGGCTCATTAAGTTGTTGGTAGAGGATGCCCTCCACACATACACCATCCCTATAGCCTGGGAAATTTTTAGGAACATGTCTAGAGAAGATGACATAAAGATTCTCAGTGATGACATTAGCCCATCTAGCAGTGAAGAAGAAGAGCAGAAAGAGGAACTTGAGAAGGAAATCCATGAGGAAGCACAAAATATTCAAGTAGAAGAAGAAAAAGAGGAAAACATAGAGAAGAGGAGAAACATGACAAAACCACAGTTGAACCTAAGGCAGAGAAGAAAACAGCATCAAAAGCAGAGAAGAGGAAGAGGACAAAAGCTGAGAAGAAGAAGCCCAAGAAAGCTCAGAAAAAGACTGCCACAGGAAAGGAAGAAACTCAACAAGAAAAGTACAAAACACCACCAGAGACAACATAAACAAAAACAAAAACAGCAGACACAAGAAAAACTAGAGAGGATGAAGAAGAAAAATAGCAAGAAGAAGTGTCTCCTGAGACACTAGCAAGGGAAGCAGAAGTTGTTCTTGCTACATTGAGCACTCCAGCTAAGCAAAAGGGGAAAAGAAAAAGACAGACATCTATGTATTTCAAAGCCTAGAGGAGCACTAGAATTAAGGTGGGCAAGCCCCAGCCACCTTCGAAAGTACCCATTCTCATTGAGGATGCACCTACTGTGACAAAGGAGGAATCTCCCTCCAAAATCTCCATCACCTATGAGAGAGAGTCCTAATACCTCCACCTGGAAGGAAAGAATCAAGTTGATGGACTCTAAAGCAATCCTACAGGAGGCACAAACCTCTCTACTAGAGACACTGGCCAAGCTCAAAGAAACTGAAAAACTGGAAAAGGAGGCATAAGAACAGTCCCAAGATGAAGGTAAGGTAAAAGAGATACCAGATCCAGGCCCTCAGCCTAACTAGGCTCCTATTATAACCTTCTGGAAGGTGGGAAGATCATCCCACAACAATTTGCAGTGCCTCTTTTCTTCGAACTAGAAAAGGAAAAAGTCAGGACCCACACCTGGATGCAAATTGCAAAATCTAAAGGGGTTGAAGATATAGAGCACATGGAAAACAAGTTGAGAGAGATGAGCAGAGAATTGAGCATGGTAAGGCACACAAAAAGCATCAGAAGAGCTCAACTACAGGAAGAAAATGAATTGTTGAAAAAGCAGCTACAAGAAAGGAAACCTCAAGGAGGAAATAAGTTGTCAATCTTGGAAGGATAGCAACCAAAAGAGGGACCCCCGGTAGATAGTGAGGCAGCAAAGAAACAACAACAACAAGAAGAACCACAGACAGATAGTGAGACACTGATGGAACAACAGCAAGAAAGAGAATCTCAGGCAGCACTTGAAGTGTTGATTTTGAAAAGACAATTGCGGGAAAAGGAAGCCCAGTTAGCCTGCATGGCCAGCTGAGCAATGGAGGCATTTCAGTGTAGACAACTAGCTAAATCCTATGCATTGTATCTCAAATATCAGTGGCTCCAACTGCAGATTAAGACATTGGCCCAGAGGGGCACAATACCATTTCAAGATTATGGCCAATTTATGCATTTATGTGATCATAGTTTAGCCGAGGATAAAGCAAAACTAGCAGAATTTTAACTACACAACATGGCACTCACTGACATGAATTTATGGGATCCAAATGCTACAGTGGGAGATTCACAGTTAATGGCTATGGCTTCTTGGATGAGCCATGAAAAGAATAGACCAGTGGAAATTCATAAAATGATGACAAAAGAGTTGGGTGAGCCCTTGATTATTAGAGCCCAACCAGAAAACCCCTTAGCCCTCATCTATGCCCACCAAAACTTGGTAGCTAATCCTCAAGTTCTCCCTGACTATGTTGGTAGGCAAGCGCGGGCTATTGCTCATTTCGATGATATGGATAGATTGTTTGGTGATGACTACCTTCATGCCTACATGAGAAGGTGGAATACATTGCCACATAGCCTAAGGATCAGGGAGTATCACTCCCCAAACAAAATGAGGGAAGCCATGAGGAGAGTGCCCCTGTATAAGCACTCAATGCAAAATTTGAAAGCCAATTGGATTGGGCTTAAACTCAATCCTCCATTGTTGTTAGGACTATTGGAAGGTGTTAAGGAGGAGGAAGAATAGAAACAATGGGAAGAAGTGGACAAGAAAGCAGGTTTCCATGATACAGAGGAATACATCACATCAGAGGCTTGGGATGTCATGGAATTTGTTAGGGCTATTAAAGATGATGAGCAACCCATTCAGCAGGAGGGTGATGATGAGCCCCAGAAATGGGTAACTACATGAGCTCATTCTGCCTCTTATTTCAATTTAATCCACCATTCTCAGTTGTTTTGTGCATTTTTTTTAATATATTTATGTCAATAGAGTGAATTGTGTTAGTCACTTTGCCATGTAGTCTAATAAGTGTTTATTGCAGATTTTTTGGACAATTTTAGACAATTACCAGGAATTTATGAGCAAAATGGCAGCCAAACTCGAGGAAACAGGGAAGAGAACTTGTAGGAGGGGTGTCTCCTTCATTAATGACCCCTTTCCTCGAATCCTCCATCAGCAGCTTGGAGTATAAAGGCCCACATTGGTGATTCCAAGGGGCAGCCGAGCAAGTCAAGTAGGACTGTTGTTATCTTCAATTCTAGGAAGCCGAGTTCCTTAATTTTAGAAGGACTATTGGGAGTCCCCATTTGTATAAATAAGAAATCTTTGAGCCTCAGTAGTGAGCCAGTTCTTAATATATTTTTGCATTGTTGTGCAGCCTTGTACTCAACTCATTTTCGAGCTCTTTTTGAATACAATTTATGTGATGTAACTGCTATTTTTTTTATAAATGAAGATGAAACGGTTTTTGAGCCAGCATTGATCTCTTGCAAAGGGCTAAAGCTCTTGGGTTATGGCCCAAACCAAGCTACCCAGCACCTCCTTTGTGTATTTATATGTTTTTGCTTTCATTCATGAGATAATTTATGTTGTTTAGGTTCATCTTTCTTTGTTAAATTAGGTTGCTTTTGATTATTAGCATAGATGTTTTTGTATTAGTTTTGCAAGTAGGTTGCTAAAGTGATAAAATAAGATTCAAAAATGCCACAGCGGGTCTTGGTCTCCTTTCTCCCTTCTTGGGACTATGATCTGAGGTCAAGGCACTACTGCTGCCACCAAAAACACAGTTTTTGCTCTTCCAATGCAACTGCTAGTGTGATACTTTGAGTTGGAAAAGTTGATAGTAGCTTAGATTCACATGATTAGATCATTTCATGTTGATTTACCAATTTTTCTCGCATGCTTTTCTGTTCATAGCTTACTGATTAGCATTTTTTGTTTTTAGGTCAAGAATTAGGTTAAGCTAGACAAAACTATATTTTTAAGTTCTTTCTTTGGTTAGTTTTGATAAGTGAATGTTAAAATCTCTTGTAGGACATCTCAGCTCACCATCCCTCCATAACACAGCCAGCACCAGCTCACTTCTCCCCGATTTCCCAACTCATTCGCAACATTTCACCAATCTACCCTAATTTTTGTATTTTTCCATAAAGTTGCTTTAGTGCCCTTTAAACAAATCCAACCATCTCGTTCATCCCTAACCTTCCTTGATAAGTTCTAGACCTCTCAACACCTTCATCCAGCCTTCACTTCCCTTCTCCCATCATTTTTCCACCTTCAAACCTCCAAAAATCACTTTCGGCCTCCTCTTGTAGATCCTCCTGTAGATCCCCTGCAGCCTCCTGTAGAATTTCCTGTGAGTGATTTTTTGAAGTCTGATCACAATGGAAGTCTTCAGAAGGGTACTAGGGGCTTCTTAGGACCTCTCCACACCTTCCTCACCCTCTGCAAAATCCAACTCCATCTTCCTTTGCCACCAACCTTCTGCATAGTCACAAGCATAATAATTCCACGAAAAAATACTCAAAAGTACAAAAGGATGATATCTTCTCATTTCTCTTCAGAAGTGGATTGAATAAATGTAATTTAACTTTTCAGTATTCAATGGAAACCATTTCAGTAGTTTCCATCTCTTTTTCCAAAAGTAGGGTTAGTGGGTAAACTAGGGTTTGCTAGGGTTTGTGTTTCATTTCAGTTTTCCTTTTCTTTCTGCAAGTAGAATAGCCCCTGTAGAGTTAGCTTTCTTCCATCACAGTAAATGCTTCTTTTGAGAACTCATAGAAGTTGGCTTAAGCTCCTAGCGAACTTGCACTAGCTAATCAAGTGACAGCCTGCAATAAGAGCTAGTACTTGTGCATATAGCACCGTCGCTTCCAAGTTTCTTACGAACTACCAAGTTGATAAAAGTAAAGAAGGAAGCCCCAGGATTTGCAGCATTATTGCTGCAATACTAGAGCTCACTAGAAAGCTTGCATGATGTCATCCCCTAACAGTCTAAACATATCCTCAAAATGTGTAATTGCTTTCTCTTGGGAAGCAAGATACCTGGGTGCAAGTTCAGGATCATTTGCAATTAAATTATGTGTGTTGATGACAGCCATTGGATGTGACTACTCAGCTCTTATCATGAGAGGCTATGTTTGTTCCCTTGCCAATATCCTCTTCATTTATGTAGCCCTTTCTTCCTCATGGTCCATTCATGATGCCAAAGCCATCAACTGTAAATCCCCTAGCTTTGCATTAGGGTCCCACACATTTAGATCTGTCAAGGCCATGTTATGCACGTAGAACTTAGACATCTCAGCCCTATCCTCCAATTTACTTTGATCACAGAGATCAATGAACTGTCTATAATCGTGGAATGGCATAGTGCCTCTTTGTGCTAGGGTCTTGATTTGGAACTGTAGCCACTGTTTGTTAAGGTATAATGCATAGGACTTAGCTGGCATCCTCCACTAGATTTCTTCCAAAGATAGACTGATCATGGATGCCAATTGATTCTCTCTTTCTTACAGTTGTCCATTCAACCATGCATTTTCTGCCTCCAACTGAACCTTCATTATGGCCTTTCTATCCCTAAGGCTACTTAGTTCTCTGCCCATCTCTTTGAGCTTTTCCTCCATGTGACCAATTTCCTCCACTCCCATGGACTTGTCAATCTGCATCCATCTATGTGTTTTGTCTCTTTCTTCTCAAGATAAAATAATAATGGAATGGAAATTATTGTGGATTGACTCAACCCCCTTCAATAAATCTATAGTAGGAGTCAAGGTTAGGTTGAGGACTAGGTTCCCTTAGCTCTGGGTCCTCTCTCTTCGTTTCTTGCTACATACTTCATTCTTTATCCAATTTTTGAGTTTCTTGTAGGTTTAGTAGAGTTTCTTGTAGGATTGCCTCTACTTCCTATAGGTCCTGTTGTGTATCCTGTAGGATGTGTTTTCCTTTGGATGAGGTAAATCTAGTCATAAGCCTTCTCTCATAAGTGATAGGAGACTTAGGGGAGGTTTGTGCTGAGGATCCTTCTCCTTGAGTTTTTATAATAGGATCCATCTTCTCCTGTTGTTTAGGTGAGTCCTCAATAACAATGGGAACCTTGGTTGGAGTTTGAGGTTTTCCCTACCTTATCCATGTACTTTTTCTTGTTTTGAAGTATAAGGGGGTTTGCCTCTCTCTTTTGAATTTTTGTTTGATAGGGGTGCTAAGGGTAGTGAGGTCAGGTGTTTCCTCTTTCTCAGTGGGTTTTGAAGACACCCTGGGTGACTCCTCCTTATCCTCTACCTCTTCTTTTGCATTACCCTTTTCACCTTTGTCTTTCTCCTCTTCTTATCCCTCTAGATCCTCATCTTGTTTATCAGTTTCCTCCTTGATATCTTCCTCTGTTTCTTCATCACTTTCCTTCCTTTTCTCTCCCGCTTCCTCCTCATCTATTTCCTCTTCATCCCTCTCTAATTCTTTTTCATTTGTTTCAGTCTCTTCTACATCCTTTTCACTGACAGTAGGGCTTCTATCATATGTGAGGACCTTGATATCCTCCTCTATCGGCATGTCTCTGAAAATTGCCCAAGTGATAGGAATTCTAAGGTTTTGGAGGGCATCTTCTATGATGATTCTCATTAACCCATGGTGGGCTAGTTGTTGGTAGTTTCCTTCCTGCACCTTCATGCTTGTATCTATCAGTGATTACAGAAGGAAGTATGGTATGTTGAGCCTGTGGTGAGGAGGTGTTTCTGCTCCAAACCTCAATTCTTCAAGAAGCCTAAAGTGATATCCATATACCACACTATACCTACCTTCACATGATATGTATTTTATAAGGTGGTAGCTTACCTCATTCCAGGGGTATGGTAGGCTTGCTCTCCTCTCTCCATTTTTGTCTTCAATGGGATCCTCTCCCTCTAAAAAGAATTCTTTCTTTGTAGTTTAGCTATTTCCCTTGTCTTCCTTTCTCCAAGGCACTCCTAAGGGAAGTGTGGTAATTCTGATTATGAGTTTAGGGGTGAGCTCTATGGAGAGGCCTCTCACCACAACAGTGGCATGGGTTCTAGTCAGTGGAACGAGGGAGAGAACAAAATCTTGGGCTACTTCATCATCATACCCCCTCAATTTCTCAAAGTACCCCATCCAATTATGCCTTGTGAATATTTCTAGCACAAGAGGGTGTTGGTGAATCCTTACAATGTTAATGGGCTACCTTCTATTAAACCCCCTATCATTTTGTCTAGTGAATTTGAGGAGCAGAGATGTATGATACAAAATTTTAATGAAGGAGGAAATGGGACTGAAATTTCTGTGGATACAATTCCATTATACAACTATCAATTTGAATCAAACTAGGAGATTTTTATGTTATTTTTACTTGGAAAAATGGGATAAAATGTAGATCCTACCTCCTCATAGTGCTTGATGTAGCCAACCCCTGTGTTTCCCCCTCTGAAATTGCTCTCTACCAATCTTGTAGACTGCCTGACTGTATCCGTTAGGATTCCTGTGTGATCCTATAGGATCCTGTAGGAAGTCTTGCGCAGTAAAAAAATGAAGTTTTCGTATTCTGTAGGTTGCTTGGGGATGAGAGCGACTTTGCTAGAGTGAGCCTCGAGAAGATGAATGCATGAGTGCATGGGGATCAACATTTATTTCCTCTTATGGTCGAGTTGAGTGAGGTGGTGTGCTGGCAGCCGAGGTAGGAATTTCTATTTTTGGACTATTGGTCACCACTACCACATCATCATTCCCCTCACCTCGTAATCAACTCCCACTTTGAGAATCCATAATATTAACTACTTTCAACCTCATCCTCCTTTTCTTTGACTTGATTGTTGCCACATGTGTGAGGACTAATTATTTTTTCCTCATTGACTGGACGAAGGTCGCCAAGTGAACTGGCCACCTTTCGCTTATAAACCAACTCGTTCACAACCTTTACATATTTTGATTACATTATGAAAATGAGAGAGTAAAGTGAGATACTTACCTATGGTAACAATGCCTTGTTGCAATCTGTTGAAGAAATGAGGTTTTTGTTGTATGTTGGCTACATGTGATCTCTCATTCTTTTTCTTTTTCTTTTTTATTGTCCTTTGATGATTTCCTTGATGTGCAGATACCTTGTGTTGAAGATGATGGTGTTGTTGATGCTTTGGAGCTTCTTCTACCCTTGGATCTCCATGCTAGAAACTTTCTGCAACTTATGATTTTTATTCTATGGGATAGGCTGCTACAAGATGTCCTGTAGCTACTTCTCCCTCAAATTTTTTAATCATTTCTATTGTTGGGACTTGAGGATGATGAACATGAACAGATAGGAGGTCTAGGGGTGTGTGAATAATGAGAAATAACCTTCAGGTGTTGTTCCCCTTCGCTCTTTGTCTCATTTTTTCTCTTTGTTTTTTAATTAAAGACTCTAATTTTTTTTTTGAAAACTAATTTTTTAATGATGAATGCAGGGGTGATCAAGGTGGAGAGAGGTATGGTAACGAAGTGGTGATGTAGGGATTTTCTTTTTTTACATGGGTAGGTCATTTCCTTGCCCTCTATTTACTTCCTTTAGGATTCCCAAGCCACTGTAATGCCTACAGGATCATCCTAGAGTTTTTCAGGGGATCCGGTAGGTTTATAGGGAATCTTGTAGAAAACACAGTACCCTTGCAAACTAAGGTAAATGAGTGAAAAAATGAAAGGAATGGTGGAATGATGAAGGATAAGGGATGGAGAAAAAAAAATGTGAGTGGAATAGGTCCCTTTTTATTCTCCTTTACTCTTTGCTCGTCCTCCTGCTGACCTGCAAACAATTTTTCATGATTTTTCTTCTCTTTTTTTTTTAAACTAGTCTGCGTCCAAGAGGTTTTCATCCTGGCTCCTTGCCCTCGGTGCCTCAAGATAGGTTTTCACCCAGAGATCTTCTTATTTCTCCTTTTTTTTTTACACCATTTGTTGAGATTGCAACAAGATGATGGAGCTTAGTGAAAAGAGTCACCTTCACTAAGTGGGCCCGCAGGCAAATTATGGCGCAAAGTCTATTTT
>APFE030295246.1:22462-38130 GCA_000404065.3 Pinus taeda | reverse complement strand
CCCATTTGTAACTAACTGTGGTCCCTTCATTAATTGTGGGTTAACCACTTACAAATATTAATATGGACTTTATTGACTCTTGACTATGACGTGATCCCATGACATGAATAAGGGGGTTAGGGTGGGACCCTAACAAGCCCAACTCATCAAACCATACGGGCACGCCTAAATCATCAGCTACCCCAGCTCATCGCCCGCCTGCCCATCATGCGCCCTTCGCCAAATTTTCTTCAACTTGAGGTCTTTATAGGGCGGGTTGGGTTGGCTCACCTAGGTCTGATCGGGTCGTGTCGTGCCTTGTGTGGGTTCCTAGGCACACATGACCATGCCAAAAAGTTGTGACCACCCATGTGTCTCTTGATGTTTGTGTGGCCCATTTTCTTGATGTTCCCTCGTACCTTCATTCGGGTTGTGCACCCATGGAAATACCAAATTTCGTTCGGGTCATTCACCCATAGAAACCCTAAATTTCATTCGAGCAGGTCGGGTCAAGTTGTGTGGGGGTGCCTATGCAAACGTGTTCGGGTGAGTTGGGTCAGCTCGCCTAGGGTGGGTCAGGTCGTTTTGTGCCATGTGTGGGTCTCGAGCACACATGGTCATGCAAAAGGTGCTAATTCATGAACTCCCATGTGTCTTTTGCACGTTCATGTGGCCCATTTTCCCAACGCTACCTCCTTCCTTCATTTAGGTTGTGCACCCATGGAAACCCAAAATTTCATTTGGGAAAGTCGGGTCATGTCATGTGTGGGTGCCTGTGTAAACACATTCAGGAGGGTCAGGTCATGTTGTGTGTGGGTTCCTATGAAAATGCATTCAGGATGGTTGGGTCAGCTCACCTAAGGCCAGTCGGGTCATGTCATTCCATGTGTGGGTGCCCGAGCACACGTGGCCATGCCAAAAATGATAAGTCGTGATTGCCCATGTGTCTTCTGCAAATTGTGTGGCCCATTTTCTTGACGCCCCCTCCTGCCTTTATTCGGGTCATGCACCCATGGAAACCCCAAATTTCATCCAAGAGGGTTGGGTCATATCGTGTGTGGGTGCCCATGCAAACACATGTTAGGGCACCTAGGGCACATGTGTCCATATCAAAAATGCTAAGTTATGACCAGGGGTAGGCATTATGCACGCTTGTGCAGACCATTTTCCCGACTCTCCCTTGTGCCTTCGTTTTGGTCATGTGTGGGCATCCATGTAAACTCATTCGGGTAAGTCATTTGAGGGTGCCCATGTAAACTCATTCGAGCAAGTTGTTTTCCATGTAAACTCGTTCGGGAAAGTTTTTTTCCATGTAAACTCATTCGGGCCCATCATTGAGGGTGACCGTGTAAAATCGTTCAAGTAGGTCGTTTGAGGGCACCCTTGTAAACTCGTTCAGGAGGTTCATTTTCCATGTAAACTCGTTCGAGCAAGTTGTTTGAGGTCGGACATGTAAACATGTTCAGGTGTGTCATTTGCCATGTAAACTCGTTCGGGCGCGTCATTTTCCATGTAAACTCATTCGAGCGGGTCATTTGAGGGCAACCATGTAAAAACAAATGAGCAGGTCATTTGAGTGCGACCATGTAAACTCGTTTAGGCAGGTCATTTGAGGGTAGCCACGTAAACTTGTTCAGGTGGGTTGTTTTCCATGCAAACTCGTTTGGGTGGGTCATTTGTGGGTGTTCGTGTAAACTCGTTTGGGTGGGTCATTTGAGGGCGCCCCTATAAACTCGTTCGGGTGAGTTGTTTGCCATGTAAACTTATTTGGGCTAATTGTTTGCCATGTAAACTCGTTTGGGTGGGTCGTTTGCGATGTAAACTCATTCAGGTGGGTCATTTGAGGGCACCCGTGTAAACTTGTTTGGGGGGGTCATTCTATGTGAGGGTGCACTGGGGCACACGTGGCCGTATCAAAAATGCTAAGTTGTGACCAAGGGTGGGCCTTGTGCACGTGTGCGGCCCGTTTGCCCACTTCTCCCTTCTGCCTTCATTTCTATCATGTGTGGGCTCCCATGTAAACTCATTTGGGTGGGTTTGGTCATGTCGTGTGAGGGTTCCCATGTAAACTTGTTCAGTCTTGTTGGGTTAGGTCATGTGAGGATGCCTGTGTAAACTCGTTCGGCCAGGTAGGGCCATGTCATGTGAGGGCATGCCCGGGCACATGAGCTCGTGTAAAAAATGCTAAGTTGTGACCGAAGGTGGGACTTGTGCACATTCGTATGGTTCATTTTCCCAATGCTCCCATGTTCCCTCATTCTCCATGTAAACCCGTTCGGGTAGGTCGTATGAGGGTGCCTGTGTAAACTCGTTTAGTTGTGCCATTCCACATGAGCGTGCACCTGGGCACACGTGCCTGTATCAAAACTGCTAAGTTGTGACTTGGTGTGGGCATTGTCTATGTTCATACGTCTTGTTTTCCTGACTCTCCCTTGTGCCTTCATTTTGGTCATGTGTGGGCACCCGTGTAAACTCATTTGGGTGGGTTGTTTGTCGCAGTGACTCATTCGGGTGGGTTGTTTGCCATGTAAACTCATTCGGGAGGGTCTTTTGCATTGTAAACTCATTCGGGTGGGACGTTTTCCATGTAAACTCGTTTGGGTGGGTCATTTGAGGGCGGTCGTGTAAACTCGTTCGGGCGGGTCATTTCAAGGCTGCAGTGTAAACTCGTTTGGGCAGGTCATTTGAGGGAGGTTGTGTAAACTCGTTCGGTCGGGTCCTTCAATGTGAGGGCGCACTTGGGTATGCATGCACATATAAAAAATGCTAAGTTGTGACTTGGGGTGAGCCTTGTGCATGCTCATGCGACTCATTTGCCTACCTCTCCCTTGTGCCTTCATTTCGCTCGTGTGTGGGTGCCCATGTAAACTCGTTCGAGTGGGTCGTTTGCTGTGTAAACTTGTTCATGCGGGTCATTTTCCATGTAAAATTGATCAGGTGGGTTTTTTGTTGTGTAAACTTGTTTGGGTGGGTCATTTCAGGGTGACCGTGTAAAATCGTTCGAGCAAGTCATTGGCTGTGTAAACTCGTTCGGGCGGGTCGTTTGAGGGTGGTCATGTAAACTTGTTCGGGAGGGTTGTTTGAGGGCAAACGTGTAAACTCATTTAGTCGGGTTGTTAAGTGTGAGGGTGCAACTGGGCATGTGTGCCCATATCAAAGATGCTAAGTTGTGACTCGAGGTGGCCCTTATGCACATTCTTGTGGCTTGTTTGCCCAACTCTCCCTTGTGCCTTCATTTTGGTCGTGTGTGGGAACCCATGTAAACTCATTCGAGCAGGTTGGGTCATGTCATGTGAGGGAACCCATGTAAACTCGTTCAGTCATGTCAGGTCAGTTCCTCTAAGGTTGATTATGTAAACGTGTTTTGTCATGTGTGGGTGCCCGAGCACACGTGACTGTGCCAAAAATTCTATGTTGTGATCACCTGTGTGTCCTCTACATGTTCTTGTGGCCCATTTTCTTGAAGCTCCCTCGTGCCTTCATTCGGGTAATGCACCCATGAAAATCCCAAATTTCATTTGAGTGGGTTAGTTCATGTCATGTGTGGGTGCCTGTGCAAATGCGCTTGGGTGGGTCGGGTCGGGTCGGGTCGGTTTGTGTTGTGTGAGGGTGCCCAGGGTATACGTTTCCTTATAAAAAATTCTAAGTTTTGACCAGGGGTGGGCCTTATGCATGTTTGTGCTGCCTTTTTTCCTGACTCTCCCTTGTGCCTTCATTTTGGTTGTTTGTGGGCGCCCATGTAAACTCGTTCGGGTGGTCATTTCAGAGTGCCCGTGTAAACTCGTTCAGGTAGGTCGTTTTCCATGTAAAATCATTCAAGCGGGTCATTTGAGGGCTCCCGTGTAAACTCATTTGGGCATATCTTTTTCCACGTAAACTCGTTCGGGTGGGTCGTTTGAAGGCGGTCATGTAAACTCGTTGGCGGGTCGTTTGAGGCTGCCCTTGTAAACTTGTTCGGGAGCGTCATTTTCCATGTAAACTCGTTCAGGCGAGTCATTTGAGGGCGGTCGTGTAAACTCATTTGGGAAGTTCATTTTCCATGTAAACTCATTCGAGTGGGTCGTTTGCCATGTAAACGCATTCGGGTGGGTCATTTGAGGGCGCCCGTGTAAACTAGTTCAGGCAGGTCGTTTGCCATGTAAACTCATTCAGGTGGGTCATTTGAGGGTGTCCATGTAAACTCATTCGGGTGGGTCGTTTGAGGGTCCCTGTGTAAACTCGTTCGGGTGGGTTTTTTGTGATATAAATGAGTTTGGGCTAGTCATTTGAGGGCACCCATGTAATCACATTCGGGTGGGTCGTTTGAGGGCGCCATGTAAACTCGTTCAGGAGGGTTGTTCTATGTGAGGGCATGCCAGGGCACACGTGATCATATAAAAAATACTAAGGTGTGACCAGGGGTGGGCCTTGTGCATGTTCATGAGGCTTGTTTGCCTGCCTCTTTTTTATGCCTTCATTTCAGTCGTGTGTGGGCACTCATGTAAACCCATTTGGGTGGGTTGTGCCACGTCGTGTGAGGAACCCATGTAAACTCGTTCAGTCGTGTTAGGTCAGGTCGTGTGAGGGCATCTATGTAAAATCATTTAGGTGGGTCGAGTCCTGTCATGTGAGGGCACGCCCGGGCACACGAATCCGTGTCAAAAATGCTATGTTGTGATCTGGGGTAGGGATTGTGCACGTTTGTGCGGTCCATTTTCCTAATGCTCCCATGTGCCTTTGTTTGCCATGTAAACTTGTTCGGGTGGTTCATTTGAGGGTGCCCATGTAAACTAATTCAGTCGGGTCGTTCAGTGTGAGGGTGCACCTTGGCATGCATGCCCGTATAAAAAAATGCTAAGTTGTGACCTAGGGTGGGCCTTGTGCACATTCGTGCCGCTCATTTGCCTGCCTCTCCCTTGTGCCTTCATTTTCGTCATGTGTTGGCACCCATGTAAATTTGTTTGAGAAGGTTGGGTCATGTCATGTGAGGGCGCCCATGTAAACTTGTTCAGTCATGTCAGTTCAGGTCGTGTCCGATGAGGGCGCGCCAAGGCACACAAGCCCGTGTCAAAAATGCTAAGTTGTGACTGGGGGTGGGCCTTATGGACATTTATGCAGTCCATTTTCCCAATGCTCCCATGTGCCATCGTTTTCCATGTAAACTCATTCGGGCAAGTCATTTGAGGGCGCATTTGTAAACTCATTCAGGCGGGGTTTTTTCCATGTAAACTCATTTGGTTGGGTTGTTTGAGGGCGCTTGTGTAAACTCATTTGGTCTGGTCATTTGAGGGCATCTGGGAAAACTTGTTCAGCCAATCATTCTATGTGAGGGTGCACCCGGGCACAAGTTCACGTATCAAAAATGCCAAGTTGTGACTAGGGGTGGGCCTTGTGCATGTTTGTGTGGCCCGTTTACCTAGCTCTCCCTTGTTCCTTCGTTTCGGTCGGGTGTGGGTGCACATGTAAAATCATTTGGGTGGGTTGGGTTACGTCATGTGAGGGTTCCCATGTAAACTCATTTGGTTAGGTCGGGTCGGGTCATGTGAGGGTGCCCGTGTAAACTCATTTAGGTAGGTCGATTCTGTTGTGTAAGGGCACACCCAGGCACACAAGGTTGTGTAAAAAATTCTAAGTTCTGACGGGGTTGGGCTTTGTGCATGTTCATGCAGTTCGTTTCTTCCGTGTGAGGGCGTGCCCAAGCACAAGTGCACATATAAAAAATGCTAAGTTGTGACCAGGGGTGGGGCTTGTGCACGTTCGTGTGGCCCGTTTGCCCAACTCTCTCTTGTGCTTTCATTTCGGTCGGGTGTTGGCACCCATGTAAACTAATTCGAGCGGGATGGTTCTTGTCATGTAAGGGTACCCATGTAAACTCATTTTGTTGGGTCATGTTTGGTTAGGTCGTGTGAGGGAGCCCGTGTAAAATCGTTCGGGCCAATCGGTTCATGTCGTGTGAGAGCACCCGTGGAAACTCGTTTGGTAAGGTCATTTGAGGGCACTCATGTAAACTCATTCGGTTGGGTTGTTCTGTGTGAGGGCATACCTGGGCACACATGCCCATATAAAAAATGTTATGTTATGACCGGGGGTGGGCCTTGTGCACGTTTATGCCGCACGTTTTCCCGACTCTCCCTTGTGCCTTCATTTCGGTAGGGTATGGGCACCCATGTAAACTCATTTGGGTGGGTCAGGGTGGGTCAGGTCGTGTCATGTGAGGGCGACCATGAAAACACATTTAGTTGGGTCATGTCAGGTTGTGTGAGGGCACCTTTGTAAACTTATTTGGGCGAGTCTAGTGGGGTTTTCTCTTCATGTGAAAAGTGGGCTAGTAATTGATATGTTTGTTTGGGTCTACCTGAAGGATGGCCTTTGGTCATTTGTAGGGTGGCCGATTTTCATCTACCCTCCATCCCCACTCGGTAACACATGAGTGGTAATGTTGGCCATGCTCATCTTAGTCCCTCGGTCGGCTTTTCGTGTGAAAGGTGGGTTGGTAATTGAGTGGTTTTTTTAGTTTTCCCAGAAGAATGGCCTCAGGTCATTTGTAGGATGGCTGATTTTCATCTTCTCTCCACTCCCACTTGGTAGCTCATGAGTGGTAATGTTGGCCATGCTTATCTCGGGAGGCATATGTAACAATTCCCTTTCTGCTCTAACTTCTTGGAGTTGTATGGGTTGTTGTGGTGTGGAGCCCTATGATGGCTAGCCTCTTCATTGTTGTGGCTCCCTGTGATGGCTAGCCTCTTAATTTTTTTGGTTTCTTATGCATGTACTCTTTTTGTGTTGGCATTATCAGTTGAGATGCATACATTTAAGAGGAATGTGAAAGGGTTTTGATTGTAAACCACCTACCCCTCTCTTGCTTTCTTTTTTCGTCGGGCGATGTGAGGATCTGTTGTCCTTATTGTAAATTTAAGGGTTGGCATTCCTTTCAAAGTGCACATCGTCTCTAGTTGCGTTTGCTTTGAGGTTTTGATAGATGTGGTGGCCCATATGTTTGATCGAGTGGTCAGATTTTTCCTTGCATATCATGTGTGTGGTAGACTTTTATGGCTAGAAATATTAAGTCACAACGTTTATGGGTATTTGTTGTTTCAATTGTGTATGCGATCGTGGTCTAGTGGGGAGGAGGCTTGCTACGTTGATGGTGGGGGCTATTTGGAAGAAGGAGTTCGAGGTGGAACACTTCGACCTCTCTCCTTTGCGTGGAGGTTGTCGTATGTGAAAAATATTCATTGTTCTATTGGTAAAGCTGCGAGAAATCTCCTAGGTTGCCTGTACATAAGATGTGTGGGGTGCAGAGTTGCCCGATCCCTCCTCATGTTCAAATATGTTCTTGTATTGTGTATCGATCCTCTTGATTTGCATTTATTTTCTTCCTTTGCCTTCACATTGTGGTTGCCGAAGGCGGTCAAGTGATCAAGCTCCATTGTTGTTGTTGTCTGGGTTGAATCCTAGGTGGCCTCAGTGCGAGGCGGGGAGGTTTGGGGCTCATTTATAATATAGAGGTTATGTGGTTGGTCATCCTCCAATTATTTCCTTTGCATCAGGGCTACCTCAAATGATCGGGAGATAGAAGTCCATCATTACTACTATCCGGGTGGACTCTTAGGTGGCCTTGGTTCGGGGTGTGGAGGTTTTTTGAGGAATTTATAAGGGATTGGGTGAGTTATCTCTCATTTTATTGTTGGTTGGGGCATGGTTGCAAACTCCGAATTGGTATTGGCATTGTGACTTGATAGATCTACCCATTTGTTCGCCATGTCCTTGGCATGTTGTGTGTGTTTCCTTCTTGGGATGCAAGAGGTGCGAGGCATAAAGGTTTTACATGATATTTTTATATCTCTTTGACTTGATGGGTATTCAGGTTGGCTCTTGGTAAGAGAGATCCTGTAATGCCCTTTGAAGTGGGAGGGTGCTACCTGGTTGATCATGCTAGTAGTCATATGCTTGTCTCAAATATTAAGCCATGCCATAAAATTTATTAAAAGAAGGAATAATCCGAGTTAACCACAAACCTAATCTTTTTAGACTTTGGTTTTAGCCAACCTAAGTCGAGAGAGGACTCTCTCTTTATAATTTAACTTTGTTTTAGTGGGATTTTAGGTTAGTTCTTAGTGCTCATAAGGTTTTGAATTTGTTGGGTGGTGGAATTCTGGGAATAGATGGATAGAGCAAGGCCTTCAAGCCATTGGGATATGGAGTCAATCAAAGGATGGCTTAACTGGATCAGATCAATCACTAAAGGAAGAGTTCATAGGGCAGGCTATCAAAGCAAAGGGAAAATCTTCAGGTTTAAATGGATAAGGTAATCCTAGCGAGGGTGAAAGGGAAATGAAGAATCCTTATATTGGGATCAAGATGAAGAGCAGGAAGTGATCATGAGCAAAGGGCAACTAATAATCCTTTAATATAGACCGAAGGGGGAAACCACGGAAGTAAGGGAGCAATTAAGAATTCCTAGACTAAGATAGTTTAGTAGAAAACATTTAAGAATGTAAATGGTCAAGACAGAGAGCATGCAAGCCAATTTTGAAATATAATTCCTGGTTTAACATTTAGATTTCATAGAGACACATATGATTATTTATAAACATGAAGAGAAACAATAATAAAAATTAGATAGAGACTACTTATTTGATTTTCGCTTTACACAAGAATCCTATGAAATGTCTTTAATTTATTCCTTGATCCAGCAAGCCAATCCAGTCTTGATTACAATAGCTCCTTAACTTGAGAAGAAAATGTCTATATAAATGCCTTTGAATCCTCACTCAATACTTCGAAAGATGAAGTATTTATAAAAAAGGATTTACAAAATATCTTAAAACAATGTGAGAATTAATCTAGGAAATCAAAATATCTTCAAGAATGAAGATAGAGACAGATGGAAAACTACATCATGTTGTCCCTTTTATTGTGATTATGCTGGATGATTTTAGTTTGAATTTTGATCTCTTTAATCTGGTTGATATTTGTATGTCGAAATCACATTTTTCTTTAATATTTTACTGATACTCTTTAAGCTGTTACTCTTTGACCCTGTTTACCTGTTTCATCTGCCTTTGGATTTGTTGTGGTAACTTATAGTAAATATATCATTGTTACCCACCATTCATTTTCAGGCAACTTTACCTTGAGAATCTTTTTATATATCTTGTCTACCTCAGTGTATTTGGCAAAATTTGGCTTGGTGACAAAGAGATGCTTCACCTCATGCTCTAGGAAGAATAGATTTTCTAAAGTATCGTATAATACTTTCACTGTTGGCAATGTTTTGACTCCTGAAGTGCTTCCCTGTTCTCTAAACAATTTCTCTAGTCTGTCAATATAATCCACTTGGGTCATAAGTTTGTCATTGATTACCCTGGGATCGGGAAGGCCTTTATTTATCGAAATTTGAAGTTTTTCCATGAATCTGTCAATACCAACCTACAAGTCATGGTATTTTTTCTCTAAGCCTAAAGTTTCTTTTTGCGAGAACCTTTTTGATTCTAATGATGGTTTCTTTTATATCCTCCACACCAAGCTCATATAGTCATACCTATTCTTTTTGTTCAAGAAATGGATGAGTTGATTAGCTTCTTCAGGCTAGTTTCCTAGCTCTTCCTTTACCTTTTGTATTGCTTCGGTGGCCACTTTCACCAGTTCTGTTTGCTCGAATATTACTTGAATTGATGGCCAAATATCATTGACAGAGTCAATGATACTAGCCCAGAGAATCTCCTTAATTTTTCTTAGTGGCTTTTGCAATGTTAAATATTTTTCAAGTAAATTTATCCTCTCACCCATACTTAGGGCTTTTTGTGCTTCTTCTTTCTATTGTATTTGGGCAAGCTGACAGCCAATTTCTAAGCTTGTCACTTTCTCCTTAAGTCTTTTAAGCTCTATTGCCTGGATGGACATTTCCTCCATGGATTTCACTAACTTTGTTGTTTTCTATATTGAAGTACTTGTAGTTGTAAACTCTGTTGTGACTGGATGTGTTGTAGTAGGTGGAGCTGTTGGTGCTAAAAAGGTTGCCAATGTTGAGGGAACTGCAGTAGAGAATGTGGGAATAACAGTCTGTGGAGTGGTGGTCAACTCACTTTGTTTAGGATGAATCATTCTGTCCAACTCTTTCTCAGTTTCTTTCAGTTGATTATTTAGCTTAAAGACCAAGTCCATAAGCTCTTCTTGTCCCTTCTGATTTTATAATACTTCTATTGTTCGTGGATGATGAAGATGTGGAATTTTGAGCTGTTTTTTGAAAATAGCTATGTCATCATTCTTCTTTATTATTAACCTTTTTGCAGCCTTCATCTTTAGGATTGTATCCCAATTCTATGATTAAGTCCTCCAAGGACTTGATTTTGGTATCCTTGGCCTGTGAGGAGGCCTTTTCTAGTTGAAATTGTGATGATATATTATTCAGCAAATTCTATAACTAGTGGGCTGCAATGGATTTACTCCTTAAAGTGGAATATACCATCTCTCCTATCTATTTATGCAATTCAATCTGGTCAATAGGATGTATTTCCTTTGCCAACACTTCAAAATCTGTCTTCTCGTAGTCAGCTATTGATCTGGGCTGCTGAGTGGTGGGCTTCAGAAAAGTCATCTGCATTTTCCTTCTTTCACATCAAAGGCTAACATAAGCTTTTTTTGGTTGGTGAGATCCATTTTGAGGTACTATGCATAGTTTTTGGCTTTTAACTTTTCATTCCTGGCATTTATTTCTTTATATTTTTCTCTGATATCTTGGTCTTGGTTAGTTGGACTCCTTAATGATGACACTTCCACACTTTGTTGTTTTCCAAACATCAGAGCATGTGATGTGAAAAGTTCTAGTGTTCCTCCAGAGGGAGTAGCATGCCCACTCCCTTCTCTTTCTGTGCTTGTGCCTCCAACTATTTCTTCTGTGAATTTTTGCTCGGAGAAAGGATTTAATCTTTTCCTTTGACATATGTTTGTGAAATTTCTCTGCCTGAAGGAGTGGCCTCCTCCCTGTCTCTTTTGAGATTTCTCTCCTCATTGAGAGCAGTCTACATGATTGGGGGATTACTCATGATAGGCTCTGGCAGTCTTGTTTGAGTTAGTTCTTCTGATAGGTCTGGTTGTTCTGACTCTTCTTGAACCTGTGGTCCTTCCTCTACTTGTTGTTCACTGTGTGTTTGTGATTCCCTTTGGGCTTTGCATTCTTCTAGTACCTGTATGAAAGAATCTTCATGAAGTCTCCTCTTTAGATCAATCAATGCATTTTCAACAGCAACTTCAGTGCTATCTCTGTCTACTAGAGTATTCTCCACCCATTCCAACTGATTTGCATATTTTCCTATCTCAGGGATTCAGTGGTGGATATAGGGAGACAAATTGTTTTTCTGTCTTCTACTGTAGATGAAATTAAAGGGGTAATATCTCCATATGAAGCTTTGTTTCAGTTTGAGCATTTGAAGTTATGCTTCTCTTCCAGCTTCTCAGCTATTTCACACAAAGGGGCCTAGTTGATCTTAGATTATGAGTTGAGCCTTATTCTTGGCTTTAACAAAATGTACCTCATCTAAATTGATTATCTGTCTATAGTACTCCAGAGTAAATAACCTCATTGGAAGGTATCTGGGTAACTTGTATGGTGCTAATTCACAGCCATAGATCCTAATTTCAGTGTGATTTTGGTACAGGTACCAATATCCCACTTTTTATTGTTTTGAAAGTTGTAGGATCCTCCTGATAGCTGAATTAATCCTTGGAGGAGGGCTTCCTAGCAGCGTGGTCACTCAAGATGAAAAAAATGTCTATGAAGTCTGTGTATGGATATGGTGATTCATATTTGTCGATCAAAGGAGTCCAGAAGACTATTGACCTAGGGTTGCCTCTGTTATCAAGTTTTTGAAGAGTAAATTGGAATTTTTCAGCTTGATAATATAAGAAAAGGTGGTATAGAACTAAAGAATACTTAAACACTCTTTCATTATCCATTCTCAAAAAAATTTCATGCATCCTATTAGATATGTGTTTGGTATAATCATACATGATAGCAGGGGGTTGTCCTCGAGTGAACATGGACATGAAGGCTAGAATGATTTCATCTACATACTCACTAGTAGTATGGCCTAAGACACTAGATATTATTGACACAATGTCCTAGCTAGGTTTAGAAAATATGGTCCACATGTATGGGGGAGGATCCTTTGGAATATGTTTCTCTTCCACAATAAAGGTTTGGGACATTTCAGTAAGCCTTGTAGGGATAACCTTAGAAAATTGGTCTAGTGGGTCTCCAATGGAAATAGGGGTCATATTTTGTCCTAGTTGCAATTGAAGCATTTCATTGATGGATTCAACAGTGATGGTAAAGAGTACATCCTGGTTTGGAGACATCACTGCTTTTTGATTGGAGTTGTAATTGGTATGGTAATAATTAACAATTTCAGGGAAGATATGAACCTCTAGAAATTGGTACTTGGGGAAATTGGATTCCCAAAGCCCAATTTGGTTAGCTTGGTTTAGGTTTTGGTCCCTGTATCGACAATATAGTTTAATAAGGGATTCACCGATAACAATGTCCTTGATTTGGAAATATTTGTCTGGTAAAGGGAGATGGTCTAAATCCAGATGGGGAGTGGTAATTGGATGGACATCCATTGCAGCTGGAGTGGCCATTATTAGTTCTTGTGGATTTAAGAATGGGGAAAATGTTTTCAGTCAAATTGGGGCAATTTGGGTCAATTACAGAGTAGTTTGGGGTTGTTGTGTAATTCTTTAAATTAACTACTTAATAATTTCAAGAAATTGAGTAACAGGTTTAGGAATGAGACAGGTTTTCTCAGCATATGTGGATAAATACCTAAATTTTTTAGCTCTAACGGGTCAATGGGCGACTGTGCACAATTGCAAGAGATATATTTGAATTGGAGGGTCGACTGGAAGTTCAATGGCTTCTGCAGGTTGGCAGTTGGACATGGGTTGGCAGTTGAACGTAGCCTGTCACGTGCATGGAGGTCTGGAGCATTCTTTTCCATGATAAAACAAAATAACGAGGTTTTTTTGGTTTTATTCACAAAATCAATGATTTGGCAGGCACATGGGAAAATTACTTTTGGCTTTTACCGGGGGATGTGATGGCTTTGTTGTTTAATAGGAGGCGGTAAACGGGTTTTGTCGCATTGCTTTAGTGGCTGGAGTTGTTTCGGGGGGAGGTCGCCCGATGCCACTCATCAGGTGCCAAGTAGCATCGGGGCCCAAAAGAAAACTTCCCATATTGGGCAGGTAAAGGCTAGGCTTCGAAGGTCGCCCAATGTGATCATCCACCATTGGATTAATGGGGAGCCAATTGCACGGTGATCGGAGTGGGAATTTTGTACGAAAGGAAATGGAAGGGCCCGGAGAATGTTTAAGCATGGTGGGTTATATTAAATGAATAGATTATGGTGGGGTTAGAGCATCAGGGGTGCTTTTCATTGGTAGAGGGTTAGATTATTAATTAACCACTGATCGGTTAATTAACTCTTTTAGTTGATTTTGGGTGTTTTATAAAGTTTATGTTTCAAACTTTTTGGGGGCGGGGTATTAATACATAGGGTTTTGTTATATAACTATACGGGAAGGATTATTTTTCTTTAGGGAATTAATATATACATAAAAGTTACAAATTAATATGGAAATGGCGGAGAATGGGTTTAACGCTAAGTGTAATGTATCTATTTCATTTGTTTTTCACATAAACACATTATAATTAAACTAAAAGTATTTTTTGGGTTTTTTGAGAAAATGTGTCTTTTTGATGTGGGTGATCAGTTTTCCAAGGAAAATAGAGTTTTATCCTTTGAAAAAGGGATTTATTAGGGGAAAATGACGTTTCCTTAGAAAAATGTTGTTTTTTCTTAGGAAAAGGGATTTGTTTGGCACTATGAGTGAATTGAAGGGGGTGAATGTTCATGAGGGGACTTTTAGTACTTAAGAACTATAGGTCATTGGGCCAATTGTCCAGTCCCTCCAAAAGTCAGAGAAATGCACTGGGCCCCTTTGACTTAATATTTTGGGTACTTAAGACTTTTTATTGGAAATTAGTTAAGTGAAAGGTGTAATGAGTGAGGGAAGTTAATCAATTTGACTTTATGGACTTGATGCATGTCCAATTTTCATCCATACTTAGAACTTTCATGTTGAAGGTGATCAATATGCTTTTATCTATCAATCATCACAATTCTACAACCTTTCTTCTACTTACCCACCTACTCATGCTACCATTTTTACTTCTCTTTATTAGGGTGCACTTAAGCTGGCAAACCCTTATCAAAACATTTTATTTTTCTTTTACAATAGTAATCTAACTAAGTGTAACGTTATTACATCTAAGGGCTCAGATTAAACAGTTGAGCTCCTTTTATTTAGTCTACCTAATCTAATTATCTACCAGGGTTAAACAGTTTGGTCAGATTTTATTCTCTATGTATAAGCATAAAATTGAAAACATAAAGTAGACAAGTTTAAACATTTTGACTATCATGGATTGTGGCAAAGGTAACAAGCTACACAGATCTATACAAAAAGTAAATAGTAGTGGAATTTTGACTTGCACACTTTCATGGTCTTTCCTTTCTTGAGGTTGATATTTTTTTTTAATCTTTTTTGACCTTTTTATTCTTTTTGTCCTTTGATTTTTCTTTTAGGACATACCCTCTTTACATTTTTTAATTTTTTCAATATGGAAAACATTTGCAGAAACCAAAGGTATGTACATATTACAGGTTTAACCTCAACCATTCAAAAATTATGGCTCCTATTGGTATAGGAACCTAACGTATGAACTAATTTAGATTGTAAAACTGTGGATGGCTCATTACATCAGTTACAGTGTTTTTGATGGTACCATACTAATCAGATAACCGTAGTAATTCTAAAGCTAATACATGTGTTGGCCAGATAAATCGTTCTTGTGGACAAGACCGATCTCCCTAGTATCGAATGATATCTAACAATAAGGAGCACAAACAAATCTACTTTTCTCTAAACACGTTTCAATTCATAAATGAAAACTAATAGGTGTAACAGACCCTACCTCGGTCCAACGCTTGTTTGTGGCAGCTTTATTCCAACAACTTCAAGCAGTTCCCTTTTCAATAAATTGCATACACAAACAAACACACATCAAAGCACACCTGCATAAATATTATAATAAAACATGTTCATTATGAAGATCAAGGAGCTCATAAAATAAACCATTAGAGACAGTTCATTGAGAAAAACAAACTTGATTGTATTAACTTTATGAATAAAAGAACCTTACAACCTTTGGCTTGATGTTGCACAAGTTCTTTCCACGGTCCAGCAGGAGTCTCCTCTACTTTGACAAGCCTCACTCACTTCCCAAATGAAATGAAAGGTATGTGATCTCTCCTCTCACAAGCTCAGAAAGGAAGTCTAATTTCCAACAGCATTTACCCTCAAGAATCTTCAGCTTTCAACCTCTCCTACAACCAGCCCAATGCCTAAATTTATAGTGCAAATGGAGGAAGTTGCAGGTCCACCATTGAAGGGATAATTTCCTCCTTCAATGGGATAAGCACCTCATATCATGGAGTTAGCTCCCTTAGTTATGGAAAGGATGAACCAAGGTGGAGCGGACTTGCCAGCGTAATATTCCTTCTAGAAGTGTCTAGAAGTGACCAAAGATGAGTTTTTAAGAATGAACTCACACCTTTTTAACTTTCACAGGGGTTCACACCCAT
>APFE030295246.1:3523-21000 GCA_000404065.3 Pinus taeda | reverse complement strand
CTCTTTATTTTTGACAAGCTTGAGGAGGATAACATTTGCTTGGTTATAAGCTCATCCTTCGGATGAGTCCAACTTAGTTTAGATTCAAACCCTAAGAAGGAGTGGTTCATTCATGTTTGTAATTGAACAGGTCCTTTACTGTTAAATTTTAATGAGTCCAGTATAGGAGAAACTCGACGTTTTTCAATTTTAGGGAGTCAGAAGAAAAACTTAAGAAAACTCCATGGTTGTCCTTTTTTGTAAATTTGTGTCTCACAAGCCCGAAAAAGTATAAAATAATACTTGAGAGAACCGCTTTATCATTATGATCAAGGAGTAATTTTCATAATTAGTGCTTTCAATCTGAAAAAGTAAAAAAGCGATCAAAAACACGTCGTTTTATTACCAATATCGAACTTGAAACGACAAAAGTCCGGCAATCTTTCATGTTTATACGGTCAGAAAAGAGCTGTAAGTGGACCATCTTTTTAATTATGTTTTAACGAGTCTAAAAAGAAAAACTTGGCAATATTTTCATATTTTACGAGTCAGAAAAAAGCTTAAAGAGGACTCCTATTTGTTTTTTTTGTTGAAAATGACCAATTTTGCCTGAATACCCAATATTCTGCACACAAACTGCAAACATTACTCATATCTGTTTTAAAAATAATAAAAATGTACCAAAAGTGACATTTTCAAAGTAAAAAATAAATAAATTAAATTTATTTATTCAAAAAATCTTATAAAAAGGGTTTTTACAAGTTCATTTTTACCGTTTGGCTTTGGAGTAAAAAGTAAAAGCTTTTGGTAAGAAAACTTCCTGTGGATATTGCGGAAAATATGACCACTGGAATCGAGAACCGCCTTCTCCAGGTAATCCACATTGTCCCTGACTTGCATTTCATCCATTTAAAATTTTGTTTTAGGGCTTAAAAATTAATTTTTAGAGGAAAATTAGGGCAAAAAACCGCCCGCGCAGTTGCGCAGGGGCGCCATGTGGCCCCTGCGCACCCTGATTTTTCTGTGCACAGAGAAAAGTCGGGGTGCCACACCTGTCCTTAAGGATAAGTGCGCAACTACGCACTGTCTCTAAAAGGATGGGTGCGAAGCCTGCGGAACGCGGATTTTAAACCCTAAATTCTTCATTTTTGCCCCATAGATTTTGAAATGAAATGTTCTAAACCACCTATTTTGCAATGTAAGTACACAATATGCTTGTTTGGTGGGAAAGAGAGCACGAGGATGTGGATCAAGCTGCATTACTCCATCCACCTTCATTACAGGCATTGAGAGCATGCGGGCTATTCAAATTTTGGACCATACCTGGCATGAGGGCACAGGTAGACTTTCTATAATGACTGGTAAACAGGTGGAGCATGCAGGACCAGTGCTTCATTACTGGTGGAAACCGGCTTGAAATAAAGCCGGAAGACTTATACTTTTTGACTGGCTTGCCCAAGAGAGGTGCGAAATTATCTCTATTGGGATCTAGGCCAGGTGGCCAATCTGTCGCTAGTCTCTGACTAGAGTTTTGTAATAACCAGACTCTGGACAAATGGATAGATGTTAAAACCATCTCCCATCCTGAACTAAAGGTGATCACCTTTACTGTTACCAGACTCTACGGGAGCGCAACATTGCATCTAGCTATCGGTTCCCAGATGCGCATGGCAGTAGACTGCTTCCGAGGCACCCTCTTCAACTGGTGCGATGCTTTATTGGACAATGTGAAGGGCCAATTGACTAGGGCGAAGAATGGAAAGCTAAAGAACTTTGGATATGGTTATTTAGTTGTCAGCTTTGCCCTAGAGAGGGTACCTATGCTGGTTCCACAACAGCTTACTGTTGAGGCTAGACTTCCCCGAGATCCTAGGGTTATGCGTTGGGTTGCAGTCATGGCCCGCCATCCTGAGGAGGGTACCGAGGTTGTTCGATTCACACCCGAGTATTTTCGTTGGTTAGAGAACCAACTCTTTGTGATTCAGGATTTTCCATACGCTAGGATGGATTATCGTGGTGATCTCGACATGGCTCTTCCACGAGGAGAGGAATGGGATGATAGAGGTAAAATTATTTTCAACGTTTTCAATTATATAAATAATTTTTTTTTTTTTAAATCATCCCAAAACTAATAGTAAAAAGTTTTTAAATGCAGATGTGGGTCCACGCCGACCAGCCACTCACCAGCCCTATGATCGAAGATAGCCAGCTGCCACAGCACCGGCCCCATAGGACCAATCAGCAGAGACGTTGGCCGAATTGGAGGGTCATCTAGAGCGCTTGACCGCAGATATTCCAGAGACCAGCATAGATGACATTCCTCTTAGAATTCAGCGCTATGTGATTAGGGTCCCAGGACCTTTTAGGAGGTTCCTTTGTAGGGTGGCCCGAGCAGTGGTGTCTTATCGTGATCATCACCAGTGATAGGATGATTGCCTTGTAGACTCATTTTTGGACTTTTTATACTATCATTTTTGTCGATAATAAGGGGTTTTTCAACCTATGATCGAGGACAATGTATATTTTGACACACTCCTATGCTATGCTATATTACTATTATTGGTTATCTTGCAAAACATGTTATGGGATGTTTTTAAGTTTACTGTTTGATTTAATGCAAATGTCTATTTAACATTTGAGAAGCAACTGTATCTGCTAATGCATTTAAATATCTTGGAATGTGCTGATATTCGATGTGATCAAATTCTCGTTCCAAGAGACGGACTCTCAAAAATAATCGTAATAACACTGGATTTCTAATGGCATAAACTCTATTAAGTTGTAATACAACAAGTTCCAAATCTAAATTAACAATTAAACTCTGAATGCCAAATGAAATGGATTCAGATAATAACTCAATCACTGCACTGTATTCTGCAATTTTTTTCGATGTTTGACCGAGGCTTACCCCATGCATAGATACTAACTCGTCAGAGGGCACATAGATAACCCAAGTTGTGGAAGAGATGTTCCGTGTACTACGACAAGCGCCATTAGAAAAACCGATGTATGTTTGGAGAGGTGTCGACATCTGTAATATCAAGAGTAAAATCAAGATAAGCAAGAATAATAATGAAAAACACTCTCTGAAGTAAAGCACACTTTTCTAATCTAAAAACACACCAAACTTAGAAAGAAACTAGTCTAAAAAAATCTCCACACTAATCTTTTAAGCATAATATCGCTTTAGATAAATCCAATTCCTAGGTTTACCTAAAGAGACATCGTCAAAATATTCTAACTCATAGGCCCCTTTTGCCATCTTTTTCTTGACAATATACGGACCATGCCACATGGGTACAAATTTGCCAGCCCCTAGCTTATCGTTTGCTTGATCGTAAAGTAAGACTAGGTCTCCTTCCGAAAAATTGTGGGGTGTAACATTCTGACCATACTAAGCTTTAATACTTTTGGCATGAGTTTCGACAGCTAATGCAGCATTACGTTGATTCTCATCTAATTGAGCTAAGTATAATAAACGTTTTTCCTCTTCGGAAGTGGCTGGTAATAATTGCATGGCAATTTGTAATGACGGGATTTCACATTCAATGGGTAATACTGCCTCTAAACCATAAACCAGTTGAAAGGGAGTAAAACATGTTGATGTTTTGACTGAGGTTTGGTATGCCCAAAGCGCTGAAAATAACATTTTATGCCAATTCAACCTATGAATCCCAATGATTTGTCGGATCATGGTGACTAGAACTTTGTTGATTGCTTCAACCAGACCATTTGCCTGTGGGTAATATGGAGTGGAACTATCATGACGCAAGCCAAGCTGATCTGTATTTTCAGTCATCCCGATGTTTCAAAAATGACTCCCATGGTCAGTGATAATCGCTTGAGGAACACCAAACCTAGAAATTATATGATTGAAAATGAAAATCGCAACAGTTTTGCCATCTGCCAAAAATGTAGGCATCACCTCGGCCCACTTAGTAAAATAATCTACCGCAAGGATGATATACGCATGCCCCTGGTCGAGTGAGGGTTACATGTGATAAAATCGATACCCCATTTTGTGAATGGACCAACGACAATTATAGGGTGGAGAGGAGCAGGTGGAGCACGCATCTTACGATAAAAAATTTGGCAATTGTGGCATTTCTGGACTACAGTGATACAATCTTTGAATAAGGATAGCCAGAAATAGCCAATGTACAAGATCTTTTGGGCTGTGGCATACCCAGACATATGACCGCCACACGCTCCAGAGTGACAATCATTAATAACCTTTTCATCCTCGTCATGAGTAAGACAACGATGGAAAATAGAATCCACCCCATGAAAATAAAGAGTATCTCCAATAATAGTGTAAGGTTGGGATTGGAATCATATTTTCCGGTGCTGAGATCGTGAAATGTCAGGCCAAAAAGATTGGGTTTGGAGATAGACAATGATATCTCCATACCATGGATCAACAGTGCTGATAAGGAACAAGGATTCATCTGCAAGGGGTTCTTCCGCCACATGTTCGGTATCAGCATGAGGGAAGTCACACATCAATTCCACAAAAACCAAAGACTTCTTTGACTTGGCCTTTTTAAATTCCAAGTCAAATTCCTGCAGGATGACAATCCATTTAGAATACTTGCCCCCTAACAACTGTTTAGTCAAAATTTATTTCATAGGGTTACAGTCAGAAATGACCGTGGTTTTGCGTAACAAAATGTAATGACGAAATCGCTTAACAACTTGGACTGCAGCTAAGGCCAGTTTCTCCACATGTGAATATTTTAACTCAGTTGGAGTTAGAGTCTGACTAAGATAATAGATCACATGTTCACTTTCGAATTCATCTTGTTGAACTAAAACCATCCCAATGGTGGAATGGGAAGCAGCAAGGTATAAGAAGTAATCTTGGTTGTAGTTGGGAGGATGAAATAATGGTGCATGGGTCAACGCTTGTTTAAGTGCATTGAAAGATTTGTCAGTTATCTCGTCCCAAAAGAATGGAGTGTTCTGTTTCAACAACTGGGTAAAACCTTTTGTAATCTCGGCGTAGTTAGGAATGAAACGACGTAAAAAGTTTTCTTTCCCTTGCAAACTCTGGAGTAGGCGAAGAATCGAAGGAGGTGGTAACTTGATGATGGCTTCGACCTACGAAGGATCGACACGAATGCTGGCTTTGGATACAACAAATCCCAGTAAACGACCCATTTCTATACAGAAAACACACTTGTGTAGATTCAGCCTAATCAGATAATGCCTACATCTCATAAAAATTGCTCGTAAATGAGTGAGATGGTCATCTCTACATAAAGAATGGGCAAGTAAATCATCGAGATAAGGTTGCACAATGTGCTTGATGTCATGAAACGCATAAGACATAGCCCTTTGAAAAGTTGCTCCGACGTTCTTCAATCCAAAAGGTAACTTGTAATAAGCAAATGTCCCCCATGGACAGATGAATGCCATTTTTGGTTGATCGGTAAGTAGAATGTTAATTTGATTGTAACTGCAAAAAGCCATCCATAAAGGAGAAAATTTCACTGCCGGCACAATCATTGATAATTTGATCGATATAGGGTGTTGGATAATTGTCCTTGGGACAAGCATGATTGATATCTCTATATTCAATACATATTCTTATTGTCCCTTGTTTTTTAGTAACCGAAACAATATTTGATACCCAATCCGTCAAAGGAATTGGATAAATGAAACCTGCTTTAAGTAATTTCTCAACTTCTGTTTTGATGGCAGCATCTTTTCATGGGTGTATCCGACACAAACATTGCCAGACGGGTTTAGCATCCGGGTAAGTTTTGATCTCATGAACAACGATTGAAAGATCAATTCTTGGCATTTCCTCATAGGACCAGGCAAACACGTCATGAAATTCTTGAAATATGGTTTTATATGTTTTGACTTCAGTGTCCGTACAAGAAACACCTATGTGAATGTTTTCAACAATCCCAGGTTTGACTAAAATGTTGATAGGAACCGTGCGAGAAATATTGGCTAAAGTTTGTTCAGAATTAGGATGTTTCAATGGATTCTATGGTTCTTTGACATATTCAACAGTAAAAATAGAGGAAAAATAATTTTCAAAATGATCAATCTTAGGTAAAAATGAAGATCGATGATGAAGATCTTCCCATGGTAACGCATCAACAGACAATAGTTCCCGAATTTTCTCATCGATGTGAACAATTTCAGAAAAGGTTGTTGAATCTGAGGTTGAGATTGAAAGTGATTCTCTGTGGATCTCATTCACTAGATCAAGATTGGTTGAACTTGAGTCGGAAAACGACTGTACAGCCTGATAAGCAACTTCAAAGGGACTCAAAGGCATGGCATCACCAAAAGAGTCCACCTCGGAATCGAATGGAATGATCCAAGGATCGTCAAGAACAATGGATTTTGATGAAATCCTATGAATAGCCGCGAAAGGAGATGATACGTTGGGAGGAGGAAATGAAAAAGTTCCGAGTAAACCCGAATCTTTAACTAATCCTACGCCAACATCCTTATAAGGGATAGCGGTTTTACCAACATGTTGAATACTCTTAGCAGAGGATGGGTCAGACGAAAAGTAAGTTAACTAATCTATTGTAGTGATCTTTCCATTATGTGGAAACTTAATAAGCTGAAAGACCGATGAAACAATAGCAGTCATGGCGTAAGACCAGCTACGACCCAAAAGAAGGTTGTAATCCAGAGGGGCATCAACCACCTCCACATCTAGATTAACAGTTTTTCCTTCTACCCCTATAGGTAAGTCCTGCAAAATTCCATAAGGATGAAACCCTCGGCCATCAAAGGCCTTCAGAATCGTCAGGGATTGATTAAGTGTAGGAGAACCAAGGGTTTTCCAACACTGTATCGACATAATACACGTTGAAGCTCCCTCATCAATCACAGTCCTAAAGCAAGGTCTGCTTTTGAATAACACTGGAATCTAGAAAGCCATTTGATGAGGTAAACGAGGTGTACTATTTTCTAAATCGAAGACTATGAGGTTTGAGTCGTGAAGATCAAAAACTCCTATAGCCGACAATAGCATTTTACGCTGTGCTGGACAAGATTGTAGCACCTCCAAAGTCAACATTGCTGAAGGGGAAACAACTAAATCTTCAACAATGTTATAGTTCTGAGCAGCTCTCGCATGTGGATTGAAAGCTAACTTTCGAAGTATACCCTTAGTGGGCAGTTTGATTACTAAGTCGGGATTAGGTTTCTCGATCTGTAGTGGATCAGAACTGGACGGAGCTGAGGTTGATGGACTGGAATTAGAAGATTTCACTTCCTTACCACCAATAGGACTCTTACTTCCATAATCTTGCGATTGTGTCGCAATCCTTACATGTGACATCATCATTATGGGCTCTTCCGAGGCACTAGAGGAAGAACCTATCAACTTACTGTCTTGAGTTGGAAAAGGATCCTTCAAAACAGTAGGTGTTTGTGAACCTTTGACGATTTTCGCAACCTCGGCACGATGTGGACAATCTCTTGTAAAATACTCCTCATCGCAGATGAGACAAGGATAGCGAGGTTTACGTTTCTCGTTAGTAGATTCAGGTTTATTGGATTTCTCCTTCGAGCTTTGCTCATTCTTCTTCTTGCCTTTCTTCTTACCATTAGATTTTGATTTGGTCGTAGATGATTCTACGACATCGACATCGGCATAAATTTCAGTTGAAGATTCTCCCTTCAGGGAATCTAGTAAAGTTATGATAGGATAAGAATTCTTGGAAGATTTCTTCTTACTCTTGGTATTAACAGTACCAATCATACCGTCAGCGGCACGAGACCTTGAGGGAGGTGCAGTTATTTGATTTTGTTTCGGAAGGTCACGGATTTTATCGTGTAAAGTACCTGACTGCGTATAAACTAAGTCAAGGTACTGAGCTTGAGAAATTACTTGCTCTTTGGTAACTACTCCTACCTTGGCTACATCTTCAGTTATTTTAGGTAATAACGATTTTACAAACCATTCTGCCAAAATTTGGTCTGGGATAAAAAATTTCACTAAACGACATCGACATCGCCATTCATGAATATGGTCTAAAATATATGTGGATGTCGACTTTTTTAATGAAGTTAATAATTCCGTTCCATTGTCATATCGGACTGGCAGCTGAAAATGAGTAAGGAAGGAAGTGGCTAAGTGACTAAAACTGTAAAAAGAGCCTTGTGGCAACTCAATGTACCACTTGGCTGCAAGGCCAATCAAAGTGCGTTGAAAAAGATGAAGACAAATTGAATCATCTATAATGGAGTTCGATGCACACCAAATATTGTAATTCATCACATGATTAGACAGATCTTCTCCTGACTTCCCCTCAAACTTTGGTATGTCACTAGGCATCTTATTCAGCATTTGCGGCCGAAACAGAAGATAATTAATGGGATCGTTCATAAGGCATGACAAGTCAGGTAAATCCAAAGTTTCTATAAATGGTAACTAACGGTTCGGATCCAGAAAACTTAGGGTCATAAGACCAGCCCCAGGAGGACGATATCTAGGATAACTTGGTATTGGATTTGCATTTGGGATATTATATCCTCCTGGAAAACCAGGATTAACAGGACCATACTAGGGTTGTTGAGGTTGTTGATAAGTATATGCAGGGTACGGTTGATACTGATAAGCCAGGTTCTGCACAACAGGACCGAATTGGTACTGTCCCTGGTACGGTTGATAAGTAAATTGGGGTTGACTTGTGACAACCATACTAGGCCCTGGTTGTCCTACAGGCATCGAAACCGGAGTCTAGATTGTAGGTCCGGACTAAGGTAAAGAGGCCTGAGGAGTTGATACAGGAGAAATAGAAACTGGAGCTACTGATACTCCAGAAATAGGTGGAGTGGATTGAACAAAGGCCGTAGTAGTTGCAGCAAATGTTTGGGACGGAGTTCGAGGTGAACTAGGCCCAAACTGATGAGCTACCCCAAGTGTAGAAGTTTGAGTAGTAGGTTGGACAGGTTGCTGGGGTGAACCATAAATCAAAGACTATCTAGATTGAGATGGCAATTGCACACTAGGTTGTAGAGTCTATTGATCCCACACCATGTTCATTCTGGGGTATGGACCCATAACAGGTTGAGCATATTGAGGACCAAAACTAGGTTGAGTGTAAGGTTGATAATTATATGGTACATTTCCCGGTCCTTGAACAAATGATTGACCTGAAGGTGGTTGGAAACCTTGAGGTTTGTATTGACCTTGAGTTTGGTATTGACCTTGAGGTTGGTACTGACCTTGAGGCACATATTGATATTGGAGTTGACCTTGAGGTATGTATTGGTACTGGGGTTGACCTTGAGGAAAATATTGTCCCGTAGGGATATACTATCCTTGAGGTTGCCTCCCAGGCAGTAATGGACTACCTTGAGGTTTCCCCCCAGGTGGTATTTGAGTACCTTGCGGCTGCCCCCTAGACGTTATTGAACTACCTTGAGGTTGCAGGTTAGGAGTAGTACCAGACATCATAAGAATCTCTTCGACACTTAATGGTTTAGTTCCGTTATTACCAAGAGATACTACATATTCGATGGGTTGAGGAGATGCTCCTGAAAATGTACCAGATAAAGACTAATACCCAGGAGGAACAGAAGGACCGCCATGTAAAAACGTCTCTGGCATCTGAGAAAACAAGGATGACCGTCTCGACATATTCAAAGGAGGATAATAACCTCTGGGTTTTGGATGGAAAGGAAATCGAGGTGGTGAAGACGCGAGACCTGGATTTTCTAAAAAATTGGTCAATGAAATATACCAAGCGTCACCTCTAATGGGACTGTAGAAAATGGATTCACGCTCTCTAAGTTCGATAGCTGGTTGATTTTCAGGGATGCTTATACCTTCAATCGGACTTACAATTTCTTCTATGGAAATGAGTCTAGAAGGAAGATTCTAGGTAATGATATTTTCTACCCTGGGTGAACCAGGACCACTAGAAGTAGGAGAAGCAAATCCCGAAGATGGAGTAGCAGCAGGTTCAGTTTTAGATTCAGAGATTTCAGGTTCTTCGGCTAATGAACTAGTAGGAGTGATACTACCAGTAACCTCGGAAAATGAAATCGGTTCATAAATATGTTCTGTTGCTTGAACTAGATGATCAAGATGTATGATTAATAAAGACTCTTCGGCGTCCGGTGACCCAACTCTACTTTCACTAGGTGTGACAAGTGCTCACATCCCTTCAAGTTAACTTGGTGTAAATTTGGGAGGCTTCCCCCGAAGTCGATGGGATTGTATCGGTAATTCAGCCACGATTAATTATTTAATTACTTCACACGAAAACAAAGAAAATCTCAAGAAAACCACCTAAAGTCTCTAAAGAACCAAACAATTTGAAGCACATGCCTAATGAATCTAGGAGATCAAACCATACACAAACAGTATCTTTCCGGATCGAAAACACTAGTTGGTGATGAAATCCAACGTCGAAGAATTCAATACAGAAATGGCGGTTGGAACAGTTACCCCGACAACCTGCTTAATGAAACAGACTGGCACAAGTTTCTCCACTATAACCATCTCAAGTGAAGATAACCCCCCAGAGAGTCCAAGTGAGTCTAGTCGACGTCTGCTCCAGGTACAGTGGAATCTTCCCTCCACTGTCACCTAGGAAAGAATCCTAAAGATTATGGCCACTAAGGTCACCAACGGAAACAAATATACCTGGGGGAACAGTCTACGATCCGGTACGCATGTAAGGGCAGAGTAACAAGCTCAATCCCCTTGAAGGCTCCTTGACATAATCCAAGGTTTACTAACAAGTGACCCCAAGCTCCTCGACAATGGTCAATCCGAGGTTTACTGTTTTCAATACGTGAATATCTTCTATCGTTCCCAATGAGGAAGGATTGATTCCCACACTGGTTCGGATATTATCTCGTGCTTCTCCTTTAAGAGGAGATTTCCCAGAGCATAGATGTAACAATTGGAATTTCTCCCTACCGCAAGATCAACTACTTGTTTGTTTAAACTATCCTGGAGAGTTAATTACTTCCTACTCCAAGATACTAGCCTAAGCTATGTTGGTGAAAAGAGCCCTAGAAAACAAAAAGATTACTAGATGGATTTTAATTAAGCGTTAATTTTATTGTTTGTTTCTTAAGTCAATTGGTGCGGAGATGAAACCTTATGGTGTGAAGACTTGTCTCCAAAACACTAAAAAATGCACCTAAGATGATAACAATTCCTTTTCCTTTTCAATGAATTTATAGCTAAGGAAGAGTTGAAAATGCAATGCTTTGAAAATCAAATCTTTCTCTTAACATACAACTGAAAGGAAATTTTTTTTGTATTTTTCAAAAAACTTTAAAAACGAGACTACTAATCACGCTCATGGAAACCCCTTTGCTTTTCAACAATCAAAAACTACAAGAATAAACAATTCTTTTGAGAGAGCTTTTAAGATTTCTAGAAAAAATCTAAAAAAAACTATAGAAAACAAATTTTCCAACAAGCTTCTATAGTTTCTAGAAAAACTCAAAATTATAATCTAATCTTAAGATCTAAACAAAAAATGGATTGAAAAGAAACTTGAAATGTTTTTGAGGATGCTAAACTTAGTCTTTCAGCTAACTAAGGATCAATTTGTTCAGCTCAACAAACTAATCACAAACACCCAATTATGTTTTAATAAAAAATGAAATTCGAAACTTTCAATCAAGTTTAATCAAAGTTTTGCAAAAGAGACAAATGGGATCTAACTCTCTTCAAGGATAGACAATATCAGATGATGAAAGGGAACTATGAGGTGAACTCAATCTTTCACCCACGGTGACTTTCTCTCAAGAGCAGAAGGAGAAGAGATGATTCCATTGAGGATTGATTAAAATTAAAATTTACAAGGAATTACTCATTGTGAGGACAAGAAGAAACTAAATGGTTTCAACATATTATCGTTAGAAGTTCAGTTTATGACTAAAAACAACAAATAAATAAAAAAAGGGTAATTTTAGGCAAAACGGTTTACCAAGAATCTGTGAACCATTATATACACCTTAGCTGAAACCAAGGACTTAATGTACACTGACCGATCTCCCTGAATGGTGTCTTATGTGTATCATGTTTACAAGGTGGCTAACTCAGTTACCTGTGGCTAAAAGATAAAAACCTAGTGGCGACTCCCAATATATACTTGATGGTATGGGGAGAACAAGTTTTTGTTAGCATTGTCTAATACATAACCATTCGGTGAGAGCATTTCTATAAACTTTCCATACTGAATTTCCTCCTATATACCTGAAGGTACTAGAGAACCATTGATATACTTTCGTATTGGAATGGTATTTCACCCTCAGGATACAATGAAGGTAGACATCTCCTATGTTTAAATACAATTGAACACGTCTCTAGCCTAGACCTCTAGATATTTTGTTAGATTACAAATTCTCCTTAGGTTAATTGAGGTAAATTTTAAGTTTATGTGGAATTATGTTTCAATTTTATGGCTCAAAGATGTCACTTGAATTCCTATAATGCAACTAAATGAGAAAAATGAAATATTTTCATTCGATGAAGGCTAAACTAATAAGGGAAGAGAGACAACCAAACAATGCATCAAAACATAACTCCCTAAATTTTCAAATGGAAGATGTAAAAATGAAAACTACTCTTTCTCTTTCACTAACAAATGTAATTCCAACATGCAATCCTATTAGAAACAAAAATCACTTTTCTTTCACTAAGATGCACTAATCTCTTTGTTCTTTTTCTTTCACTTTGATTCAAAATGAAAACTAACATATAAACAAAGGAAAAATGGAATCCAAAAAAAAAATGAAATTTTTGTTCGCTTTTTGGTTTCGAATACAAATTGTTTCAAAAATACCTAAATGAAGAAATCATTTCACTTTTCTTTTCAAAACAATAATACACTTTCAGTTTCACCAAAGAAAATCACTGTAATCCACACAATGGAGCAAAAGAAATGTTCAAAGTATAAATGTGATCCAATATTAATGAAAACAACTTCACAAATATGAATCGAAAGCAACCTGCAGATGGTGTCATGACCACAGTAAAACTCCTAAATCGAGGCAATCAATCTCATAGAGACAAGAAAGTGATGAGTGAAGGGTGACCTAGAAACCCTAGAAGGAAATCAGGCTTCAAACGCACATCAACAAAATCCAAGAGACATTTGGAACCACAAAAGTACAACAACCAAGAAAAACACACATTAATTACACTGTAAAATCATGCAAAGAGGTTGAAATCCACTGGAAACAAGAAGAAACCCTAATTTTCTTCTATCTTCTAGTATCAGTGTGTCTGTTAAAGGAAAATGAGTGATGAAAGGCAGAACAACGCGACTGTAAATTCAAAATCATCACTAGAAGCACTTATGTTAGAGAAGATAATGCATTGGGTAACAAAAATAAGGTAAAATAAAAAATCTTCAAACTAATACTAGGCTCAACACTCTTAAGAAAAGAACCAGTGACTGGATAAACCTACAGTGATGCCCACAAGTCAAGAAATTGACAGTTGATCAAAATCATCAAAGAATCAGATTGAAGGAATGGATATAAAGTTTATAACTTCCCCAATGGAGTCACCATTTTGTTGTCTACATAATTCCTCTCTGGAAATAGAAAAGATCCCTCTAGCCCAATGAGTGGGACTAGCAACAAATGTGATAATCTATGAGACAATTTCCTAAATTGCAATCGAAATGAGAGAAGAGGAAGGAGACCTACCTTATGATGCTATAACGCACTCCTTTGTTGAAGATCTTGATCACTTGCTCCTAACACTGAGTCCTTACTGTTCAGAGTGTTTGAATACCTGCACAAGAGGCTAAAGACACAAAAAAGCATACAATTCCAACAAGCATAATCAAATGTGTTAGTGTCAGTCAGTTCAATTTGTCACCAGTGATCAAATATGCTCTTACAAGGTGTTGTTAGGGTGTCAACTCAATTTTTTTTCATTTCAGTGAGTCTTCAATTAAAAATTTGTTCATTGGTTATCATGTCTAGGTCACTGTTGTTACCTTCACTTATCCATGGTATTCATCACTCATCATGGTCAGTGTCTTCTTCGAGGTATCATATCTTCATTTAAGTGTATTGGGTGATGAAATGGTTAAATTCCTCATTTTAGGTCATGGTATAGGGTTTCACTCCATGTGTCATCACAATACCATATGTTTCCAAAAGCATGTTCATCATGTGATTAAGTAGGTAAAGGGATTTAGCAGCTTAGGGAAAGAAAAATAAAGGTAACGGTAATGTTTTATTTCAAATAAGACAATGTTGCAGTACACTACCGCACCTCATCATTCCTCATAGGGACATGATTGATTCAAAATATGTTTCTAACAAAATGGAGACTAATTTTACAAACGTGAAAGAGGTTTTTGTATTATAGTCAATGATTCTTCAAGTTAGGGTTTGAGGCAAAATTTGCATGGAAAATGTTAGGGTGAAAATGCCATCATTATTTTTAATTTCCAAAAAATGTAAAAATATATCCTACACCTGAATACATGTTTAGTGAGCCATTTTTACCCTTTTACCCACCTCCAAACAAAGTTTAAAAACTCAAAAAGCAAAATGCTAGCTCATTCCTAGAGGTTTTTGGGCAAATCTCATCATAAACCCTATTGTTCCCGCCTGCAAGAAAATCATTTTTCCACTATTTCTTCACTTATTTTCATCATATCTCAAAGTCCTCTTACATTTCCCAATACCCTTCCCATCATTTTGTCAAAATCCATCTTCACATCTCTTCATTTCCATTCATACCTCACAGTTTATTTTTCATTCAAATGAAGGTGGGGTCATCTAGCAAAATAGTGGAGAAGACTCAGTTATCCAAACCTGAGGTGACTAAAGTGTATAAGAAGGGCCAGAGGCTTGTGTTTTCTTCTCACAGAGAGAAGGATCCAAGCCTTCTTCATCGACAAAGCAGGAACTGACAGCAAAAGAGAAAGACACAGTTGAGCATGAGTTTGAACTGGTTGATTCAAAGGCTGAGGATCAGACTTCAAACATGTGACAGACAAACATGGATAAGGAATATCAAATAAAGGAGCTAGAAATCAATTTGGAAAAAGAAAAATATGTCATATCATTCCTTTAACAAGAAGGCATTCAACTCAAAGCAAAGGAGTTGATACTAGAAAAGGAAAAAGCTAAGTTAATGCAGCAAATCAGAAAAGTTAAGGAGATCATGACATCAAGTAAGCCTAAAGCATCATAGGTTAAATGGAAAAGGAAAAGACCAAGAATGTTGGGTCCCTATAATACTAGTGATTACCCCATTACTATTGTAATTGTACCCCTTATTAATATTGTTGTTCCCCTATTATCCCCATATTGTTATTACTGTGCCCCATAGAGTCCCTCTATTGTTATTTTTGTGGCTTTATATTATTATTGTTAGGTCAGTTGGGTTATATTGTGACTCCTTAAACTCCTATATATAGAAAGGAGGTTTTGTCATTTGTGTCATCCAAGAATTGTTCATTTATGTGATGTAAAGGAGGTTTCCCCCTCGAAGAGGCTGAATTTTAAGGTGTTGATCTATCTTTTTCCTGAGCTGGTTTCATAACATTTGGTATCAGAGCTTTGGATTCTAGGGTTTCACTGCTCCAAACAGGTCATCGTGGTATTTTAACTATAACCTTTTTTTTGCGACATTTCAAAAGCTAAACACAAAACCCATTTGAGAAGACATCGTGCTGAAGCTTGGGTTCGAATTTCAGAGCTTTTCGCGCTATATTTGTGGAGATATGATATGAGGAATTTGGTCTTTCTGTAAACTCCTGAATTACATTCCAAACAGGTGACCTGGGGAAAAGTCTCATAATGTTCTCTCTGAGAATCGGATTGAAATTTTGTAAGAAGGTATAGAAAGAGGACAGACTGTAGCTTTTTATATATATTTTTTAGAGCCAAAGGTTGAAACAGTGACTAGTGGCACGTCATACAAGTTCGCATTACTGAACTAGTCTATAATCGGGTCACTGTGGGAGATTTTGCATAACTCTTCCTCAGAGAATCAAATTTGGATCAGACTAGTGGCATTGGAAGGAGAACACAAAGGGCTACTGCAGGTCACAATTTTATAATTGGATGATTTGAATGTACAGATATACATTAGAGGAAATATCGAGCTCTTACAAAGTGAAAAAGGTGTGTAGATTCTTTTAAATTTTTACTTAAGATTGGTTTGAAATTTATTTTGAAGGAATTCAAAGGGCATAGTAGAGCATTATTATCGGTAACTAATGCAATGAGGAAATAAAATACAAACACCTAGTAAGGAACCTGAAAGCTCTAGCATGACTCATGAAGAAGAGGAAGAAATGCAACATGATATATCAAAATTACAAGACCACGTGCAACAACTATCCCTTGCACAAAAGGAACAGAATCTAAGATGGATGGTTTAAAGAAAGATGTAGAAGCTAAGATGGATGGTTTAAAGAAAGGTATAGAAGCTAATATGGACTGTTTAAAGAAAGGCGTAGAAGCTAAGATGATTGACGTGGAAGCTAAGATGGATAATTTGAAGATAGATTTGAAGACAAACATGGAAGATTTGAAGACAGGCATGGAAGATTTGAAGACAGATTTGAAGACAAATTTAACAAAGTTTCTACAAGAAATGCTTACTAATGGTGAAAGGGTAGTAAAGGAAACTCATGATGAGAACAAAAGAAATGTTAATCATGATTTCATAGACTCTAGTGTTGGATAGAATACCCACCATAATCCAAAAATCGATATGAGGAAGTTTGATGGCAAGGATCCCGCAACATGGATATTACAAATGGAGCAATTTTTCGATCTCAATAATGTGCAAAACACACAAAAGGTACGTATGGCAACTTTATATTTGGAACCAAATCAGTTTTTATGGTATCAATGGCTTTGCTCTCATAAACAATTTATCACTTGGGCAATTTTAACGGAAGAATTGATGGCACATTATGAGGATACAAAAAGCAACACTTTTTTTAGCCAATTGATAAGTCTCAAACAAAAGGGTTCAATAATGGAGCACATTGAGGAGTTCCAAAAATTGAACATAAGGGTAAAAGATATCCCAGAGGAGCATAGGATTGATGTGTTCATAGGGTCTTTAAAGGATAATATCCAACATGATGTTCGCCTTTGGGAACCTGATTCATTAGAGAAGGCATTCAGGTTAGCAAGAAAAATGGAAAGCAAAATTATGGAAACCATGAAGCATACCACTCACAACTATAAAGACGGAAGTGTTGTTGCGCCTAGTCTTCCACAACCTATAAGGTTTACACCACAACAATTGGAAGAAAAAAGAGCAAAAGGGATTTCTTACAGTTGTGATAGAAAATACACTAAAGATCATAAGTGTGCTAAGAAGAAATTATTCTACATAGATTGCGAAGAGGAAGAAGAAAAGGAGCAATAAGGGTCACAAGAAGAGGACATACTCTAAGAAAAAAGTCTATATAAAGAAGAAATGAATCCGACCATATCTTGTAATGCATTGGCGGGAATTACCACTCCTCAAACCATCAAGATAGAAGGAAAAAACA
>APFE030295242.1:0-14991 GCA_000404065.3 Pinus taeda | reverse complement strand
AATATGCGAAGAAAAGATACCCAGAACACAGAATAGCAATGAATTTATTATTCAGAGAGTAATGTTCACTTGCCTCTTCGAGGGGGCTAACCTCCAATAGAGCAAAGCTCGATTACAAAATAAGACACGATGCTCCTTGCAGGGAGTTTCTATCCTTTATATATGACTCCTACGTGCAATACCATGGGCCAATACCGTGTATTATTAATACCATCTATCTAATACTACGACCCATTTACAACTAAGTGTGGTTCCGTTATTAATTGCGGATTAACCACTTACAATTATTAATATGGGCTTTATTGACTCTTGACTATGACATGGTCCCATTACATAGATAAGGGGGGTTAGGATGGGACCCTAACATTTGGGGCTAAAAGCCCATGTTTTGGGTCGAATTTTGTACTAAAGTTGTAAAGTCTCTGTATTTTGTGGTCACGAAGCGCAAAGGTGTCATGAGTCATAAAGGGTTGTCCACCCTTAATTTTGTAAAGAAAAGTTGGCTGTAAAGATCTACCCATGGTCCACAGACCATGGGATTGTATAAATAGAGCTAAGTAAGTAAGCTCTAAGTAGTTGAGATGAGTTGGAAGAAGGAGAAGAAGTCTTGAGTGATAGGAAGGAAAGTCTAAGTTTTGGGGTCTTAGTGTAGGTAGAGTCTCTAAAGTTGAGCACATAAAGGCCTAGGGTAGAAGTCCGCCGCTGAGTGCGCGGACCCCTGCAACTGTGTGTGCAGGGCAGTTAGAGTCTATAATAATTTGAAGATATCAATAAAGAGAAGAATTCTACAAATTCTGTGTCTTATTTCCTATTAATGCATCTTGTCATATTGTGTATTAATTTCATTTATAATGTTTATGTGATGCACGAATGTATGTAATTACGTTGGATAATTGAACGCAATTAAGGATATCTGTTTACGTGGTGCTAACTATGGTTGTCTAATAAGATAAGTACGACATTTATGGATAGCTTGGAAACTTGTTCTATACACTGCTTTAGCAATTTGAAAGTACCTGAACCACACGTTAGGGCTGTGCGAAGGCCAATTGTGCCCCTTTGTGGAGGTACTAAAGAGTGGAATAAAGGGCTAGGCAGATAAAGCCCTAGAACTTAATGACATGCGTGAAAGCATGAATAGGAGGAATAGACCAACATCACAACCATCTTAGGGTGTGGAAACTTGGTTCCAGCATCCCCCCATACCGCTTCAGGTGAGACTTCAGTCCGCGCTCTGCAGGATGATAACGAAAGGGCTAGTAGTGTAGGGATTTGTTTGCCTAACTAACGCTGAACCTAGGTTAGGCCCCACCAAGCCAACAAATGGTTCTGTTGCTGGGACCAGAATCTGCATAAGAGATGTGTGATGTCGTATCACTGGAATCCAACTAAGAAAGAGATCAGAGATTCGTTTGATAGGAAGATCCATGAATTCGTGGTGTAGAAGAGCATAATTCCACGACTAATAAAGGAACAGTGGTTGGATAAGTATCTATACGCAGAGATCCATGAAATCATTTTCTATTCCTTTCCAGTTGAGCTATACAAGTGGATCACAAAGCTAGCGGATAACCAAGGAAGGTGAAGACTTGATGATCCTATTGTATGGACCCCGAAGTTTGAATACCTAGATTAAGATGTTATTGTGCAAAAAACGGGCTATGCAGTGATCTCAATGTTCAGAGCTACCCAAAGTGGAAAAAATTACAGGAATAAAGGAAGAAAGGGTCATGAATATAGTCCATTGATTTCACCTCCATTGGGTGACGAAGAGGGAGTAGCATAGGCTTCTTCGCAAAGTGTTATCCAGTTAATAAGATAAGGATTCCCATGACTACCACCTCCACCCACACCACCTCCAACTTCGCCATCATCACCTATGACTTCGCCCGTACCACCTCCACCTATGCTGCAGTTCAACATGGCAAATTCAGTGAACCTGCCTTTGTCATGAAAGCTATATGGGAAGCTCAGGGCATTATAGATGATCACATGAAGAAGGAAACACTAGTTAGTGCTTTGCAGGATAGCATGCTAACCTGGTCCATCAAGTACTCTAATGATATGCCAAATGCTAGGGTGGTAGACATCTAGATTGTGTTGAATAAAGAATTCATTAGGCCTAAACTCAAGGCACAATCACTTGTGAGGTTCAAGGAAATCACAATGAAACTAGGTGAGATGCCTTGGGAATTAGATCAGAGATTGAATTGTAAAATTTGTCAAGTTAATATGAACTTAACGGATGGAAAACACCATAAATGGTTCGTGGCTTTACTCCTACCACACCTAGGGGTTTTGCTGTCACAAGAGAAGATAAAAACTCAAGTAGAGGCCTTGGAGATTGCAATGAGACTGCATGAAACACTGATGCAGGATCCAAATCTGGGGGTTCAGTAGATCCATGCGGAGTTGCAAAATATTTTCATTGAAATATAGAGCTTGAAGTAGGAAAGGAGAGTTCAACCAAAGGTGCGCGGAGAGGTATGGTACCTAAAATGCAAGGGTTAGGGGCATGACAAGGACCATTTCCCAGTCTTTGTGAATTACATTGCAGGATGGGGACCGATTCCTTTGAGGCCGAAAGCTCAAACAGGACTAAGCAGGAGACCTGCATTGTGGTGCACTATATGTTAGGTAGTAGGAAAACATATGATGAATAACTGTCATTTGCTACAAATGTTTGTACAAACCCCATAACAATTGTTTTGCAACTTTTGTAGGTCAGTAGGGTATGATGAGTGTAACTACAGAAGTTATGAATTGATGATGGATAGAACACCCACCTACAGGGTTCAAGTAGAAATGTGGCCCCCTAACCAGAGTGTAGGGTTGGCGCGAATAGGCTTTCAGGGGCACGAACAAGGTCGAGGCGGAGGAGGACTTGGCAGAGGTTGAGGACAACTGATTTGCTATAATTGTGGAGGACCAAGACATTATGCTCACAATTTCACTAACCCAACGCATCCGTCGTGCAAATATTGCACTCTATTTGATCATGAGATGGAGGACTATCCTATGCTGATAGCAATGATACACGAAAAAGGGGTGCTACCACCTCAACCAACTCAAAACTTGCAGATGATGAGGTTTGAGCCTCGCAAAGAGGATCCGAATGTGAATATAGTGCTCTGAAGTGGAATTGCAACAAGAGATGATGAGGGGAAACAACTCAAAGACAACGCATGGGTTAGCAAAGCTTCGACGAAGGAGGCTGACTTCGATTTGGAGCACACACGCGAAATGTTCATGGAAGTGAAGAAGAGCTTCACTGAGGCCTCCACCTTAGAGAGAAAGGATAAGTGTTGTCAAGAAATGGACCCTTCTATGCTGAGAACCTTTCTGGAAACCTACATGAAGTTGTTTCATGATAGCAAGGTTGTGAAGGGATTATAGGATCTTATAAATAAATGCACCAGAAACACTATGGGTGAACCACGCGTGGTACAAAATATTGGAAAGCATAAAACAAGGATAGGACAGGAGATGAGGCTGAGTGCGCAAATAGGAGAATATGGAATGGATCAGGTTATTTTGGATTTTGGGTCAGACACGAACATCCTATTGAAGAACACTTGGGAATGGATGGGAAGACCCATGCTGCAGTGGTCTCTGATTCAGTTAAGGATGGAAAATCAATAGAAGATCATCCCCATGGGGTGGATGCAAGGGGTGACTATATTAATGGCGCGAGCATGCTGGCTGACTTTGAAGTAATAGAAATTGTGGATGATAGAAACCCCTACCCTCCGCTCCTCAGCATTGATTGGGCTACTGATATGAATGGTGTAATCAACCTAAAGAAGCAAAAGATGATATTTGAGAAGAAACTGCTATGCGTAATAGTGCCCCTAGATCCTGTTGAAGGATAGTACAATACTGAACCAGTCCACGATTATGAGAGTGATGAAGATTTGGACTATATCTATAAGATAACAGTGCGAGACCAAGATTGGGTGAATCCAATAGTGAATGGATGAATTACATGGGAGCGGGAAAGTTCTTGCACCTTAGACTCTCGTGAAGAATTAGAGCACTGGCAAAATCAGTTACATGAAGTAACCACATTGAGTTGTATTAGGTGGGGAATCCCCCCAAGGCATGTTTTGGGGCTCAAAGCCCAAGTTTTGACTAATTCCATTGTAAAGACTGCATGAGTTGTGGGCGTGGAGCGCGAAGTCATAATAGACTCATAGGGTTGTCTGCCCTTGTTTTCATGATGTAATTTTGGTTTGAAAGATCTACCCACGGTCTGTGGACCATGGGATTTGTATAAATAGAGTGAGGCTCTAAGTGTAAGAAAGGAATCTATGGATGTAAAAGAAGGAATAGAGGCATTGAGTCGAAGTGTAAGTTGTGCCTTTGGGTCGTCGAGTAGGAGAAGGCTCTGCAACTGAGTGCGCAGAGGCCTAATATTCTGCAACTGAGTGAGCATACCCCTGCAGTTGAGTGCGTAGGGGAGGTCGAGTCTGTAACTATGGGAAGAATTAATAAAATAGTTTTTTTATAATATTTTTGCATATTTTTTCCCGTTTTATGTATTATTGGGTATGAATTGCAATTTTATTGTTTATTTATTGCGTGAACTCATATGAATAGGCTAAATAAGTAAATATAATGTAAGACATCTATATACGCGAAGATACCTGTAGGTTTTAACCCCGTACAGAAATTACCTGCATATGAATTCTAAATCATAGAAAAATAAACAATGCGAGAGCATAACACATAAAACACATATACACAGAGATTTCCCACTGGATCCCAAAACCGGGACTACCAGCTTGATTTTTCATTATGTTCCTTTCAATGTTACAATACATATTTATACATGCCGAAGCATCCAATACCGTGGACCGAAAACCATCGCGTCCAAAACCATGGACCGAAAACCATCGCGTCCAAAAAACATGTGCGAAAATCATGCACAAAACCATGGGTGGGTCCGCCCAACCTAACATAGGGTCCAAAACCAAAATTTTCTGGGGCGCTGCCCCGGACCCCATAAAGTGGGGTTACGGGTACCCCTCAAACCCTTGTTAACTATGTGGAAAGAATATAACACAACCCAACAATCTCCCACTCGTTTTTTTCTTTCCACAGGGTGCCACAAGAGAGCTTAGTCATTTTTCCAGCCTTGAAACACCCATTGTTTCTCTACACCAAGAGAACTTCTCAGAGCTAACAGATTTTGTCAATGCATCTGCAGTATTCTTCAAAGTGTCCACCTTTACCAGAAACACTATTTTGTCTTCTATCACGTCCCTCACAAAGTGATACTGAACATCAATGTGCTTTGTCTTTGAATGATAAGTAGGGTTCTTTGCCAAGAAAATTGCACTTTGGCTGTCACAGTCTATACTTATAGCTCCCTGTACTAACCCCATACTTGAACACAATCTCTGCAACGAAACTTCTTCCTTGCTTGCATGAGTGGTGGTGGGCTCCAGTATTGCAGCAATAATGTTGCAACTCCTGGGACTCCCTTCTTTACTTTTATCAACCCGGTTGTTCGTAACAAACTTGGAAGCGACGGTGCTGTATGCACAAGTACTAGCTCTTGTCGCAGCTGTCACTTGGTCAGTTGGCATAAGTCTGCCAGGGCTTTAGCCAACTTCTATAAGCTCTTGGATGAAGCTTGTAAATGATGGATGAAAGCTAACTCAAAGGGGAGCTAATCTACTTGCGGAAAGAAACTGTAAGCAAAAGAGGAATGCAAACCCTAACAAACCCTAATTCTACCAGCTAGTTCTATTGATGCAATAATGCGAATGCAGACTGCTGAATGAGATGCCATTGACTTCAAAAAGGGAAAATGCACATGTCTTAGTCTACTTTTGTTCTAGAAGGTATCTTTTTGTATTTTCTTGATTAAGTGTCGATTTTCACATGCATATACTTGAACTGTGCTTCACTGTGCAGGAGTGGGCCAAGGAAGAGGAATGCTTGGAAGCAGTAGGAGAGGCTCAGAGAGGGTCTAAGGGGCCCGTAGCAATCTTCCCCAGAGTCTCACAAGGTTTGGCTATCAGAAAACCTCACTTGTGAGCTTCTACAGGAAGTCTGCAAGGGTTCTACAGGAAACTTCAGAATTTCTACAGGAAACTTGGAAGTCGGTTTTTAGGAGGTGGATGCGTGAGGGAAGGTGCATGAATGGATCTAAAGGTAGGATAGGGGTCTAAACATGGCTTGAGGACTGGTGGGAGGTTTGGTGGAAGGCTGACTTGGCTCGGAGATGACTAAGACAATGATGAGTAAGAAGGTAAGGTTTCGTAGACACAAAGGGGTAGATGGGAAAAAAAAGGCAGCTTAGCTATGACACAGAACATGAGGCTTAGATGATGTTTTGGGAGGATGGGTGAAGGAGGAGGATACCCTGCATGGTGGGCCTTGATCAATTCTACACAAACCTGCAAATGATCAATTCCTAGACTAATCTATTCTATCTATCAATCAACACAAATGAGCAGTAACTTTATTTGGGAAGAAAACCTGGTACACCATCTATGTAAGGAAACATTTCAGATGTCCAACGCCATGACTAATCTCTGCAATTAAACAAGCACACTAAAAGATTGCATAAGCAACAAACTAGTGTTTTTGTGAGGCAGCCCTGTTTTCCTCAATTCCAGCCCCAAACCCAATAAGGTCGAGGTGAAAACAGGAGTGTAGTTGTCTCTTTTTCTTGGAGATCTTTGCTGTTATTATTCTACCAAAACATCTAAACCAAAACCATTCATAAACAGTGATCTATCCCAACATCATAACAAAATCTACTTAACAGCAAGGTGTTCAAATGCATAAAAGAGAGGAAAAAAATAGTGATATGTAAAGAAACACAATTGTACAAAAAGGAGGTCCTAGGCTCTCAGGTTGGGCCCAACCCTAAGAGCTTTGGCTCCTATAAAAAACTCAGACTTGTTAGGAAACCAAACTGCTTATCATTATTAAAAAAGAGTCATAACAATTTTTCCAAAAATGGCTACAAGAAAATGAAATAGAGTTGTTGCAGCACTGGAGTACAAAGTACAAAATACATTCAAAAGTCTTTTTACGAAGGTTGAGGCCTCAACATTTATAGATAACGAGGGACCTAGCTGGCCTCCTCAATCCGTGGAACTCGGCTGTCAAACTATGAGTCAAACAGCCCCTTTCTAAATGCTGATTGGCTGCCTTCTAGATTTGGCTTGGTGGTCTTTGGAGCTCGGAGCTGAAGGTGAGAATCCCAAGGAAGGGTCATTGAATGCCATGGACCTCCCTCCTTAAAGTCCTCATTTCAGGCTTGGTTGCCTTATAGCTCATGATTACTTTGACTTTGCTCTAATACGTCAAAAAAACCTAAAATAGACACATGTTAACCATCTAGGAAAAGTGACTTCCCTTATTCATACCAAAGACACAAACATACTAGAAATAATGCATAAACTATAGAAAATGATGGATTTGAACAAAGGCTGAACAATGAAAATGAGGCCAAATGAGCCCAAATTGTTACCAATTTTGGGGCTCATCATCACCCCCTGCTAAAAGGGTTGCTCATCCCTGAGCAACTAGTCCAGCTCCTCATCTTTCATTGCTTTGATGGCCACTCTCACATCCCGGGCTTCTGAAGTAGTGTCCTCAAAACTGTCATGAAATCCAGCCTTCCTCTCCACTTGTTCCCACTGCTTATGCTCCTCCTCTTTTGATCCTCCCTCTAATAATCCCAACAGCAAGGGTGGACTTAGCTTGAGGCCTATCCAACTGGCTTGGAGGTTCTGCATAGAATTCTTGTAGAGAGGTACCTGTGCCAGGGCCTCCCTCATCCGAGTTGGAGTGTGATATTCCCGAATCTTGAGGCTGTGGGAGAATGTATTCCACCTACGAGTGCAAGCATGAACACAATTGTCCCCAAGTAACCTTTCCATGTCCTCGAAGTGTGCTATGGCCTGGGCCTGACGATCCATGTAATCCAGCAATCCCTGGGAATTGGTTGCTAGGTGCTGGTGAGCGGATATCAGTGCTGTGGGGTCCCCTGGCTCTGCTCTGATCAATAGCGGTTCATGTAACTCCCAGTCCATGATATTCCTGACCTCAACTGCTCTCTTCTCTTCGTGGTTTAACCATGAGGTCATTGCCATTAGCTGCATATCCCCTATGGCTATGTTGGGGTCCCACGAAGTGATGTTTGGAAGTGCCAAGTTATGGAGGTAAAACTTTGAGAGCTTGGCCTTATCTTCCGAGGAACTGGTGTTACATAAATCTATGAATTGTTGGGGGTTCTGGATATGAGAGATACCCCTCTGTGCCAATGTATTAATTTGGAACTGTAGCCACTGGTCCCAAAGGTACAAGCCATAAGATTTAGCCGGCTACCTACATTGGAGTGCTTCCATTGCCCAACTGGCCATACAGGCCAGTTGTGCCTCCTTTTCTTGCACCTGTTGCCTTAGTGATTGTACCTCAATATTTGCCTGCAGTTCTCTTTCCTGTAGCTGCTGGTTGAATTCCTCAAGATCAACTTGCATCTCTTCTTCCCCTTGAGGCTCTACTGAGGGATCCTTGGCTGCCATGCCCTTTTCTTTCCCTTGTTCCTGCAGCTGGAGCTGTTGCCTGAGTAGCTCATTTTCTTCTCTCAATTTGGCTTGCTGGGAGCTTTCCATATGCCTTACTCTTGCCAGCTCCCTTTGTGCTTCCTTGAGCCTTTCCTCTAGAGGCCCAATATTCGCTACTCCCTTAGATTTAGCTTTCCTCATCCACGTGTGGGTTCGGACCCGTTCTTCTTCTAGTGCTAAAAACAGTGGCACTGTAAACTTTTGGGGAATAATTTTGTCTGCTTCCAAAAAGTTATAATAAGAGCCCAAGTTGGGCTGTGGGCTTGGCTCTGCAATATCATCAGGTTTCTCCTCCTTTGGTGGTGACTCGGCTGCTCCCTCCTCCTTTGGTGGTGACTCAACTGCCTTCTCCTCCATCTGCTCAGTTTCCTTGAGCCTAACCAGAGTTTCCTGTAGAATGGCCTCAGCATCCTGCAGAGAGGCTTGTGAGCTCATGTTTTCCACTCTGTCCTTCCATGAAGATGTTTTCGAGCTTCCCCTCTCATAAGTGATGGAGGCTTTGGAGGGGGAATTATCCCTTGGCGTGGTAGGAGCATCCTCAATAATAATAGGTTCTTTGGATGGAGGCTGGGGTCTGCCAGTCTTAATTCTCACACTCCTCCTTGCTTTGAAATATAAAGGAGTCTCCCTTTTTCGTTTTTCTTTTGGCTTGGGAGGAGTACTTAGGGCAGCCAACACAGCTGCTGCCTCCCTAGCTAGGATTTTAGTTGATTTCTCCTGTTGTTGTTCTCCTTTCAGACTTCCTATAGAAAGTCCTGTAGTGGTAGCTTTCTGGCTTCCTGTAGAAGCCGTTTTCAATTTTCCTGTAGAGGGACCTTGCTGTTTCCATGAAGGAATTCTTCGCTCCCTCCTTGTAGGACCACTCTGCTGCTCCCTTGTAGGAGCACTTTGTTGCTTCCCTGTAGGAGCACTCTGTTGCTTCCCTGTAGGAGCACTTTGTTGCTTTTCTGTAGGGATATTTTGTTGTTTTCCTGTTGGAATCTTGGGCACAGTTTTAGCCTGCTTGGCAGCGGGAACTTTTTCTTTCATCATGGCCGAGGTAGCCTTAGGGATCTCCTTACTGTCATGGACTTTCTCAGTCCGCTCTACCCTGCTCTGTAGTCTCTTTTCTTTGGGCATTGGGGCAATCCCAGCATCCCCTATTTTGGCAGCTTGCTTTACTGGTGTTCCTTTTTGCTCCTTCTTGGGGGCTTTGCCCTTGGTGTCCTGCCTTTTGGTCTTCTTCCCGGCCTGCGTAGGCTCCTTCTCTTCACTGCTAGAGGGAGTAATCTCCTCAGCTAAAACTCGGATGTCATCATCCTTTGTCATATTCCAGAAAATCTCCCATGAGAGAGGGATGGTGAAAGTGTGGAGTGCATCTTCCACAAGGAGCTTTATAAGCCCATGATGTGCTAGCTGGTCCGATGTCCCTTCTCTGAGCTTGGTAGCACATTCAGTCATGGACTGCAAAAGGAAGTATGGAATGCTCAATTTCTGCTCCGAGGGGAGGTCCATGTGGTGCTTGAGCTCTGTGAGCAGCCGAAAGTGATAACCATATATAATACTAAACCGCCCCTTGCAAGTAATATACTTCATAATTTGGAGGCTGACTTCACTCCAGAGCGGCTGCAGGCTAGTCCTCCTCACTCCATTTTTATCCTCTGATAATTTTTCTTCAGGCAAGAAGAATTCTTCTTTAGCCTTCTTACCCAGCTTCCTTTCCTCCTTATCCCACGGAATTCCCATTGGAAGATCAGTCACCCTGCTGATGAGCTGCGGTGTGAGTCTAAGGGATAATCCCCTGAAATTGACGATGGCCAATGTTTTTGACTTTGGCTCGAGGGACTGGAGGAATTCTTCTGTAATTTCATCGTCGTGCCCCTAGAGCTTGTCACAAAATGACATCCACTGTGAACGGGAGAACAGTTCTACCACCTCAGGGGTCTCCCGTAACTTCTTTGAGTCTGATGGTTCTTTACGAATGAACCCGCCAGGCATGATCAAATTCTGTGTTTGCGCTCTTGGATTGAGACTTCTGAGTGGATTCTTTCCTTAGAGCGGAAAAAAAAGGAGACCTTTGGTCGATTTCCCTGGTGACTTTGTCTGCTTAGATGTACAGAGGAAGGATTTCAAGAATTTCCACCTAGAGCGCAGAGCCCGTCTCCGTTATACACGCAGTGGAAAAAAAATTGCAGTTTTGACAGTGTTTCAGCACGGTATCACCTTCGACAGAAAGGAATTTCCATTTATGCGTGAAGAAAATTCTCATGCAGATGACTATGACGATTCTAGCAGCGACACATATATCAAACCAGATAGAATTACACTTGATTTTCCCTACCCCTTTCTACGTCGATTGCACCACCTTTGAAAGGAAATTTTCTTTGCATGAGGAGGTTAAATTGTGCCTACCTTTGAAATTCGCCACCTCTACGTGAACGGTCTGCACTGTTGCGGATGCCGCGTTTCCTGTAGTGCAGTTTCCTGTAGGAGTTTGTTCTTGGCTTCCAGACGAGTTTACGGTAGTGCAAGACTAGTCTGAGTGGCAGTAGGATGCTTGAATTAGGCAGAAGACTTCGAGTTAATCGCTTGCAGAGGAAGAGGACGCACATTCGGCTGGGAAACGGTTGTTTCATAAATGATTGCAGTTCGTCATAAAAATCCACTAGCCGATTTCGAATTTCTGCGAAATCCATGGCGCAGGGTTGAGTTGTCCCTGATTGTCCATTGGCCAACGTCATCGTAATCATATCCCAGCGTGCCCCTGACCACCGAATTCTCCCCACTGGAGTGACCGCCGCCAATCTTGTCATACTTCCGCTTCTTCCCGACTGGACCTTTCCCATGTGCCGATTGTTCATCCTGCCTGCACAATCGATCCAGTTCAGATCCTAGGAGGCCGCTTGACAGGCTGTGGTGGCCAGTTGAGCGGCAACCCCTTGTTCAATCCGCCCATTTCCAAAGTTGTGCATATTCAGAGTATAGTTTATGCTGTGGGACAAAATAAGGTTAGTTACTTACCTGTGCGGTCGTGGATGTGATTTCTTCCAGGGTTCAAGACGATGGATGCCAGTCTGCGTGCTGCTGCTCTTGTGGTTAGGTGCTGGAGCTTCCCCGGATTGGCTGCTGCTGGCTGGGAGTCTCGGAGACCCATTCCTCTGGTGGCAAACATGGCATGCATTAATCCTGTGGACTGCTGGTGTCTTTGTGGCAGGTACTCGAGCTGGATCAGCTGCTACAGGATTCCTGTAGGACATCCTGTAGCTTTTTCTCCCCTGAACAGGTGAAAAGTCTCGAGGTCACCTAACAGGTGAGCGGTCGAGCCTCAGGAGACCTTGTTTCTGAATTTGAAAAGAAATCCAATTTCCCTTATTTGAAAAACAGAGCTTTCTTTGCATGTGCAGGTATGCTTGCTCAGATTGGAGTTTTGGTGGTGAAAAGAGGTGGAGCGAGTGGGGAATGATAGAGAAGGGTGGTTGCATGCCCCCTTAGTCGACTTGACGCTCCACATTTCTCCTTGTATTTGACTCTGGCCCACTCAAACGTTCTACAGGAAGTTTCCTGTAGAAATACAGAACTTCCTGTAGAAAGTCCCATAGCTTCCTGTAGAAGGCCAAACCACGATTCGATTGCACCCAAACTTTGCAAAAATGAGTGTCCATGGTGGATGTGCATGAGAGGTTGTCTGGTAGCTTGATAGGAACCCATGTCTATGAGTTGACAGTCCTCCTTTGGTGTGCTGTATACCTGCAAAAATTCAAAGATTAACTGTTTTTTCTTGTTTCTTTTTTTCATCTTTTTCTCTTCCTTTTTTTTCTTTTTTTTTTTAAGAGATAGCAGGGGTGCCTCAATGAGGTTTTCACCCCTACCGCCTACCTTGGGCGCCTTGAAAAAGTTTTCACCCTAGGTTCTTTTATTTCCATTCTTTTTTTTTTTTTTTTGAAAGACAGCAGGAGCGCCTCAATGAGGTTTTCACTCCTACTACCTGCCTTGGGTGCCTCAGAAAGGTTTTCACCCAAGGATCTTTTTTTTTTTTTTTTTTTTTTTTTTTTTTTTTTTTTTTTTTTTTTTTTTTTTTTTTATTGAAATGAGGCTCAGGGTGTGCCCAAAACAGAGGCAGAACCCTTCTCTATGACCAGCACTGATTTTTCCATAGTTTTGACGAACTCTTGCCTTGACAGAGGCTTCCTGTAGATCTTGAGTCGATGTCCATTGACAAGCATAGGAATGGCTTCTTCATCAATAGTTCGGATAAGAACAAAGCCATTATCATTACACTTTTCTACTGCATATGGTCCCAGCCACCTCGTTCTCAGTTTTCCCTTGAAATCCTTATGTCTGGAATCATATAGCAGCGCTCAATCTCCCGGCTGGAATTGTTTGTCATTGAGGTGCCGGTCATGCCACACCTTCCTCTGAAGTTGAATCACTTCTGAGTGGAGGAGGGCCTGCATTCGAAGTTCATCTAACCTACTCAGCTGCATTAACCTTTCTTGTTGAGCATGACTGAGGTCTAGATCCAGCTGAGCTGCCATCCTCAAGGTGTTGTACTCAAACTCAATTGACAGCAAAGCTCTCTTTCCATAGACCAGCTCATAGGGTGTGAAACTGGTGATGGTCTTCCAAGTGGTGTTGTAGGCCCAGGTGGCCTCAACCAGGTGATCTGCCCAATCCTTTCTGTTGTTGCTCACCACCTTGGTCAAGATCCCGTCTAATGCTCTGTTGGTGACTTCCACTTATCCATTCGCTTGAGGATGATATGGGGTGGAAGTCCTATGCTTGATTTTGTGATGAGCAAGGAGATCTTCAATCAAATTAGAGGTGAACTGGCTTCCTTGATCCGTGACTATCTCTCTTGGGTAGCCAAATTTGTAGAAAATGTTCTCTCTCAAGAACTCGACCACCTTTTCTTCTGTTGTTGCTTTGATTGCTTTGGTCTCTGCACACTTTGTCAGATAATCTGTGCACACAATGATGTAAGACCTTTGCCTTGAAGGAGGGTTGATAGGGCCCACAAAGTCCATACTCCACTTCTCAAATGGCTCAAGAGTCACCTGAGGTTGGAGAGGCATTTCATCCCTTGGGGTTGGTTTCCCCATCCTTTGGCATTGATCACATTGGCTAATATATCTTCTGACATCTGCATGAAGAGTAGGCCAATAGTAGCCAGACTGTAGAATCTTGAAGGCAGTCCTCTTGGCTGCAAAATGTCCTCCACAGGGTCCATCATGACAAGTTAGGAGGATGTCAAAGACTTCCTCCTCCCTTACACAACGTCTTAAGATCTGATCAGGGCCAAGTTTGAACAAGTTGCCCCCGATCCAAGTAAATGAGGCACTTTTTCTCACGGTCTTACTCTTCTCCTTTGAGGATAGATGCGGAGGGAACTATGCTGAGACCAGATAGTTTGCTATATCAGCAAACCACGGGGAGTGTACAGAGATGGAAAACAGATGCTCATCTGGCATCTGGTCATCCACGGTTCCTTCTTCACCTGCAGGCAAATCCAGTCTAGACAAGAAGTCAGCAACAACATTTTCTCTACCTGGTTTATCAACAATGGTCAAATCAAATTGCTGTAATAAAAGTAACCATCTAATAATACGAGCATTCACATCAGGCTTATTCATTAAATATCAGATTGCAGCATGGTCAGTATGTACAAATGTTTGATAGCCAATGATATAGTGTCGGAACTTGTTCAGGGCATGGACCATAGCCATGAACTCTTTCTCAGTTACCGTGTAATTCATTTCTGCCTTGGATAAGTTTTTACTGACAAAGTATATAGCATATGGGAGTTTCTCTTCAAGTTGTCCTAGGGCTGCCCCTATGGATTTGTTCGAGGCATCCGTGTGGATTTGGAAAGGTAGGGCCCAGTTTGGGCCTCTCAGAATGGGAGAAGACACCAACTTATCCTTTAATTCATTCAGATGCTTTTGGCAGTCATTCGACCATTTAAACTCAACATCTTTTTCTAAGAGACCAAACAATGGTGAGGCCAGCTTACTAAAGTCTTTAATGAATCTACGGTAATATCCTGCTAAGCCTAAGAAACTCTGGACATCTCTCACCTTCTGAGGAGGTGGGACCCTTTTAATGATAGCAACTTTATTGGGATCCACCTGTAACCCTTAGCGAGAGATGGTATGGCCTAACACGGTCCCTTCAGTCATCAGGAACTCACATTTCTCCGGACTGAGGGACAGATTCATCTTGATGCACTTACTCAAAACCTTTCCCAGGTTGGACAAGGTTTCCTGGAAGCTAGACCCGTAAGGAGTAAAATCATCCATATAAATTTCTACCGAATGATGGACCAACTCTGCAAAGATGCTTAACACAACCCTCTGGAACGTGGCAGGGGCATTACATAGCCCGAAGGGTAGGACACGGTAGGCAAAGGTACCCCATGGACAAG
>APFE030295230.1:0-16372 GCA_000404065.3 Pinus taeda | reverse complement strand
TTGCATACAACATTGTATACACACTTTTACCTTAAGGCAAAGTGTTGCGCAAAAGACCCTCAAGGAAAACTCCCCTGAGACAAGTATCAAGTCAGTGAGCAAAAACTGTTGTAAAGATGCTAGCAGTCAATTGTCCAAGGCTGATTTTTGGATGCCCTCACAAGAACTAAGGATTGTATCCCACTATCCAAGGGATCTTCTCTCAACTAAAAAGGGTATGCTAATAAATTATTATGGGAAAAAGGCACAACACATTTATCTTTGGTTGGGAGTTTATCCATATTGCCCATGATGCAAATAGTTATAATGTCATGTTGAATAGATTTTTCTCACACCTTTTAAAGGTATCATTAATGAATGGGGGCTAGAAATATAAAATGCGATCCATTGAATTAGATATAGGATTATATTTGTCTAGATGGGAAGGTTGATATAGTTTGAGCTTGTAGGAATTACTTATTGGAGAATACCGTATTATAGAGGAAGCTTTGGGTTGAATGAAATTTCATGAACCTATTGTAGAATCTATGAGATAAATTTTTTATTTTTTATATATTTTTGCCTTATACTATTTCTTATGACGGATGGCATATGATATGTAGGAAGCTCTTCACTCTATAGAAGATATTCATGGCCTTGTGTATGGTCAAGAAGATTTCCAAACCTTAAATGGCGACAATCTGCTATTCAAAGTTAACAAAGATATTTTGGATATTAGAAAGTCATTTGTATCAATGATTCAAAGGTAACAAAGATATTTTGGATATTAGAAAGTCATTTGTATCATGCTTATGCATGGTACAAACTCTATATCCTCTAGAAAAGATACAATAAATACTTAGCATAGAAGGATTTGCAGTTGATGGCATCATCTGGATTGTTGGCTGCCATTGTGAAATGGGATGAGGGAAATGTGAAATGGGATGAGCAAAATGTGTAGAAAAATCATATTCTAGAAACCATTTATCTTTGGTTTGGAGTTTCCCCATATTGCCCATGATGTAAATAGTTATAATGTCATGTTGAGTATATTTTTGGCGCACCTTTAAGTAGGTATCATTATCAAATGGGGGCCATAAATCCTTAATGTTATCTATTTGATTAGATATAGGATTATATTTGTCTAGATGGGAAGGTTGATATAGTTTGATCTTGTAGGAATTAATTATTGGAGAATACCCTATTGTAGAGGAAGCTTTGGGTTGAATGAAATTTCATGAACCTATTGTAAAATCTGTGAGCTAAATTATTTTTATTTTTAATATATTTTTGCCTTATACTATTTCTTATTATTAATGGCATATGATATGTAGGAAGTTTTTCACTAAATAGAAGATATTCATGGCCTTGCATATGGTCAAGAAGATTCCTAAACCTCAAATGACGACAATTTACTATTCAAAGTTAACAAAGATATTTTAGATATTAGGAAGTCATTTATATCAAGCTTATGCATGGTACAAGCTCTATATCCTCATAAAAAGCTACAATAAATACTTAGAATAGAAGGATTTGCAGCTCATGGCATCATCTGGATTGTTGGCTACCATTTCTATTATGCCCTATGATCACAAGCATGTGGCTTACTATTTTGAGCTCGAGAATGAGAAGAAAAGAAGTTCAAGAATGGCCAGTCTTCTATGTTTTGGGATTTAGTTTTGATTCTAAAATGGATACCAGAAAAGTGGTAAGTTATTTCAATGAAAAGGCTTAAGTTCATCTATCATTGTCTGAGATGTTTGCATTTGTATAGGTTATTCTAGTATAATTATTATATTTTATGCTTAGTTAAAGGAGTTTTCTTCCAATATGTCTAATAATAATATGGCTTTTTGGTAGTTGTCACTCTCAGCACTTCTTCTATCTGAATTGTTAAGTAATAGGTATAGAGATTATCAAGGAATTTAGACTTCTGTGATCCATAGCATTTGTTTAGAATTTTTTGGCGATATCACATAATTGGTCATTTGTCGACGCGTTTCGAACCAATTAGTGTGGTTCATCGTCAGGACAAGTTGAAGAAGCAGATCCAGTTAGCGTGTTATATAGTCTAAGGAGAGACTCCAACGGCTAAAAAGACTAACGACTATTTTTCAAGTTACGAACCCCAGTCAAACCCCCTTTAAGTAAAATAATATAATATTTTATATAATTATTACTATATATACCCAACTGGGTAAAAATAAACCAGAACCAGGTTAGATATCAATTTTTTATTCAAAAATATATATTATTAATATTTCCAATACCCAATATACTGTTATATTTAATGTTTACGTAATTAATTATTTTAATAAATTATTAGAAAAATATAGAAGTAATTATATCCCTAGTTAGTTACCATTAATTATTTAAATATTATATATATATGAATAAACCCCCTGACTATATAAGATACATATATATATATTAATTCTTTTACAATCCTTAACCTTCTAGTAATATTTTATTTAATGTTAAATTATCTATATATATATATATATATATATTATATATATATATATAGATATATATATATATTATTTTATTTTTTTTTATTTTTTATTATTATTTTTTTTTTTTAATTTTTAATTTTTAATTATTTTAATTTTTTTTTTTTTTAATTTTTTTATAACCTTATAATAAATATATCTATCTAGATGTATTAATAGTATTTTTCAATAACATTAAAGTAATATACATATTGTAAAATTTTAAAATTTCTATATCTTACTTTATTTATTAAGGTTAGTTTAAATTAACTTAGAATTCAATACAAATCAATTAAATGAATAAAAGGAAAATTGACTAGTTACGCAAAAGCCTATTTTAATTCATTCATTAAACATAGCGTTAGCTTGTTAAAATCCAGGCTAACCAAAAGCTAAATTACTATCAAATCATTTGCTTACAAATAACATATAACGACAACATTAAATAATCCCCAAAAATATAGGGAAATAGAGGGGATTAAACCCAAAGGACGAAAATTAAAAGAAGAACAGATCGAATCAAGGGAAAAACAAGAAATTGAACAACAAACCCAAAGTAAAACCAAGAAACACAGAGACCTAACCAAGAAGGGACCGCAGAGGTTAGGAAGACAGGGCTGGGACCCAACAGCTGCTGATCTTCCAGCCATCATCCCTATTAAGATTATTCGGCCTTTTTTCAATCTCCAGGGCCTCCCGAAATTTGCGATGGTGAAACAGAGCAACTCTAGCGATGACTTGAGCCTCTTCGATACATACATGATGCATCTTCTTCTCGGCATGTTCCGCTAGGGCAGAGGATTTGGTCCTACCATGCCTTAAGTCAGCTGAATGCTCACTAATTCTTTGATTGATAGAGCGACCCGTCTCACCAATATATGGAATCCCACAAGAACAAGGGATGACATAGACACCCTTCATGTCTTTGGGGTCAATAGGATCTTTTACAGATCTGAGGGAGCTACGGATAGTATTAAGAGGTCTAAAAGTCGCGGGCACATCAAACTTTCTCAGAATCCTCGCAATCCTATCCGTGGTCCCCTCGATATAAGGAAGGTTAACTCCCATGACCCGATCATTAGGATCCCTATGAATTGACGGCTCTTTCCTAGCCGTGAGGAAGGCCTTTTGACCCAGGTGTCTATCGTAACCATTTTTCACAAAGACATCTAGGAGATGGGCCTTCTCCTTTTCCAAGCTCTCTTCATCAGAGATTCTAACAACACGGTGGCAAGTGTGCTTAGAACACCTAACTTTTGAGCTGGGAAATGATGAGAAGAAGCATGCAAGTATTGATCAGTATGCGTCTTCTTCATGTTGGTATGAAATTAAGTCTTTCCTTCATGTTGGTGAGAAGTGAGCACACATATATTCTTCTAAGCACTTTTTATGCTTGTACAATTTACCTCCCATATGTCTTTCCATATGTCCCTTGTACCTTGTTACCTCCCAATGTACCTTGTTACCTCCAAAATTGTAAGTAAAATGTTACCTTCCATATGAAGAATTATCAGCAACTGAGACAAAAATCAATGTTTCACGTGCCAAAGGTCCCAATGTTCAATCAAAAGAAATACCCATAGCAGCAACTCCACCTCCTATCCTAGATCTTCTTGGTTATTTGAAAGGTTTAGGCAATGCACTTGTCCCTAGAGATTAGTGAGCAGTAGGCTCTAGGTGTGTATTAAATAGTCAATTCAATTTCATTTTGTAAATAACAAATGGAAAATATTGGATTTATTATTATTAGATGTGAATTTCATTTACTATGACAAGCGTCAACATGATTAAAGCAACTTGTGATACTTGGTTAATGGTTTGTGCAGGCCTCCATTACCTGTTTGACTTCCATCATCAGTATGTCAAGGCCTTCATATCAATGGGAAACTTATATGGCATGATGGTCAAATTTGTTACAGCTTGAAGCTTTAGAATAACTCTTTTGGTCTTGCAGCTGCTAGACCTCTACAAGTGCAGTTCATAAAATGTGAAAATAGTTGAGATATTAGTTCTATTTACTATAAATATTACTAGTTTAATAGGACGTAGATGCACATTTATTTTGAGTCATTTTTCTAAGTTTCGTTACTAGTAAATTAGGTGCCACCATTGTAGCCTATACCTCGGCACACACTACTACCTATGGTACTATTTCAAAACATATTTCATGGACTAGCAAACGCTCTTTTGTAGGTGGAAGTAAAAAATAATCAACAACTTGTTTGGTATTTTGATGATAATATTTCATTTGAAGTTTTCTTCACTGAGGATGGAAGATGGAGCATGCAAAATTTCTAGAGGTAATAATGAATGCTAGGATCTAAATTTTAAGCTTTGGAAATTTTCTTCATTGAGGACGGCATGATGGAGTGTGCAACATTTTTGGAGGCAATAATGAATGCTAGGACCATTCCCTCTCTGCCGGTGACTCTGTTGGATTTTTAGGACATTTGGGTTAGAAGGATTGGGGAGGAAGGACAAGTCCAAGAGATCAAAGGGGAAGAGGAAGAGCACATACACGGTGAGCTTGTTCTCTGCTTTGAAAAGCTACAGGAAATCTAGGATGAGCTTGAGAGATTAAGTTCCAATGCACTTTGAAAACTGTTTTTTGGGCGTTATTTTATTTTATTTATTTATTTTTAAATTGGTTTTTTCTTGTCTTTTTTGAAAACATTTTTCCCATTCCTTTCTCTATGTCTTATTTATTTTATTTATTGCTGCATTTGTGGATTGATTGAATTTTTTCTTGTCCGTGGGTTGCTTGAGAATGATTTGTTATTGCCCTTAAGAGTGGGTTTAAGGAAAAGAGCAGTCTTTCTTGTAAATGCACACTTCATCTTCATATTATTTCAGTATTTTGGATATGGACATTTTGATTGGTTTACATATATTGTTTTTAGAATAGTGCCGGGAAAGTGCTTCAAGGGAAAATTGAAACTGGAACATCTTGAAATTAGTTATTTCAGTTTTTTTTACATATCCATTTATTGTTTGGTCATGAGTTGGTAAAGCTCTGGGTTCAACAAATGTAACATTTTTTGTGACAATTATTGATCAGTTATAGCCTGCCTATTTAGCAGTAGGTTCATAAGGACCTGGTGAGCTGGGGTACTCTCCCCCTAGTCAGTGCCCCCAAAGGATCTAACAACATTGCTGGACCTAATGGCAATAGCTCACAATTCTATTCGACACATGCCCTTAGGGAAGGGTAGACCTACCTTACCTATATGGTTGTTGACAGTTGGTTTATTCTTACATTCACTTTTTTATTACTTGTTGGAAAGCTTTCTTGGATGAATTACTGGATAGAGTTTAAGTTGGATTCCAGATGACAATTAGAGTATTCCTACATTACATATTTGTAATTTCATAGTTTCATTCACATTGAGGAAGAACTAGATTCATTGTATCACTTTTGTTTTCCCTTTCCCCAATTATATAGTGATGTTACAGCTCTGGATTCTATATTTTCCTTCTACTTTTTCTCTTTGAGATTGAATCTAAAGTTTCTAGTACCTAGCAGATCCTTTTCCTCTTGTATCATAAGTTGCATGTGTGTGTAAACCTATGTAGTTGATGAAATAAGTTTGGATTTTATTGAAATAGTGATATTTTGCTGTGGTGGTGGTGATGAATCATTTTTTCAATTGATCATAACATGTCTATATGATATAATTCAAAAAAATGGAAAACAAAGTGAAATTTTTAAAGGGTGCATTGAGTTGCTCTCTTTTGGCTATTCATCTCTAGTTGTGTTGAATGTTAGAAATGGGGGCCAACTGCAATTTTTTTTTTCTTTCATGAGACTGCAAAAATTGGTCTCCACATGAATTGAAAATGTCGTAGTGCACTTTGGGTTGTTCTATCACTAGTCTTACATGGGATGTTTGTATTAGGTCATTTAGGTTATATTTTTTTTAATTATTATATGATTTCCAACTATGTGGGGCCTTCTACATGGGTAAATTTCACTTGGGAATTATGGACAATTGACTCCTCAATTATTTTTTGTGCTTTACCTTAGGGTCTTTAAGATTCATTATTGTTTGATACACTCAGCATTAAATATCATCTGCCCTTCTTTGTGCTTTGGCTTTCACTAGAGGGTCTTTAACATTCAATATTGTTTGATACACTGAGCATTAAATATCATCTGCCATTCACCACAAACCATAAAAAATAAAGCTTTCTTTATATATAATTTATTTGAATGAAAAAAAGAGAGAGAGTGGTTGTTTCAACTTCTCTAGCATGGCATTGACCAAACTATGAAACACATCATGCAGTTGATTGAATTAAAAATCTAATTATATTAAAGCTACACATCAAAAACATCAAAACATCGATCTTTAAAAATCCCCCTATTAGGGAACAACATGGAAATATGATTATTTCCATTAGAATCTATTGTCAAGGCTATTATAGGCAGCTTAATGTTATGAACAGTGCAACCTATTTACATGAGATCTCCATTATGAACTAATGGCATTCTAGGAAGGGGTGTCTTCCTTGTGTACAATATGAAACAAGTTCTTCTTTAGATATATCAACTTTTCTTATAATACAACATTCAATAATCATGTGATTCTAGATCCTATGAATAGTAATAATAGGATACATAGGATTGAGAATTGCAGGGAAGACTGCAACTAAAGAAGGTGATGATAGCAATCTGGAGCAGAAGGCCTCTGATTTGGGTCTTGTTCCAAGCATCTATTAAATTCCTCAACAACTCAGACACATTCAACCCACTTTTTCTGATAATGAGTGGAGTGATCCACACAACTTTAACCCAATGAACACCCCTAGACATCTCAGGAGCATGGTTCAAGCCACTAAGATTATGAGGGTAAATCTAGGTGCATCAATGGCATCCTCAAAATCTATTATAAACCTCTCATCTCATTCAACTTTTTTCATCACATTATCCCACCTGAGATCCATGTGCATAAATGAAAGGGTGTACAAAGACACCAGTGCCTTAGTCACAAATTTCAGAGTTTCCACAAGCTATTTGGGTTTGGTTTTTGGGTTTGTTTAGTTTTTAATTTTTATCCTTTTTCTTTAATTTAAAATCAAGGACTATAAATGTAATTTTAAGGATTTCCATAACTCTTCACTTGGTTTGGTGTTTGGGTTTGTTCGTAGTTTTAAATTTTTATCTTTTAACTCTTTTCTTTAATTTAAAATCAATGACTATAAATGTAATTTTAAGGATTGACATAAATCTTCACATAATTTTTTAAAGTGTGCTAGCTGAATGGAAGAGCATCTACTTCACAAGGAAGAGGTTGGTGGTTCCATTGGCTGTGGGTTAACATGAATTAATCAATGATTTTGTAGTTCATTTTAATTAAATATTTTTTATATCCATTTATTGCAATGGTGAGATATTTTTGGATTCATTGTTTTATATTTTGAAAATACATTTAAGACAACTAGAAATTATAATACTAAAAATGGTATAACTGATTAAAATGTGCATGACTTCGAATATGACTGGAAAAATATAATACTCACCTACCTAAATTCATGAACATATAAAAAACCTCTCCGGAAAATTTCTTTATTAAAAAAATAAATAAAATTATATACGTTTTTCCAATCTCGCAAATGAACCTGTCACAAATGAACAGATTTGTTCGAAAGTTGTTCTCATAGGACATGCTATGACTTAAAGAGATTGGTTTTTTTCCAATCTCGAAAATAAACCGGTCAGAAATGAAGATACGATATGCTATATTTAACAAGTTGGTTTACATGTTGGGAGGTTGGAGCTTAAGAATTCCAGGTATCCTCGCAGTAAATTACATCTTACATCTGCTGCAATACTGTCTGGCAGCTTACGACTTAAATAATGTATTTTAAATATTTTATAATAAAAAAAAATTATGAACAAATTTTATAAATTTTGACTGTTAAGTTTACAAAGGTATACATATTCTATCGTTCAGTTTGAACCATGCTTTTTGTGAGCACACATGTTTTATTATTAGAACCCACTCAGTTGTCATGTGTATTATGCCACGTGTTATGTGATATTTATATATGTTATTACTTTAATATATAAGTCCTCATTAATTAGTTTTATAAATATATTTAGTTTTGAAATTAATTTTTAGGAATTTTAATTAATATCAGGTTTTTACATATTTATTATAATATCAATATTTACTTATGATATATTTTAAATTAACAAAATTTAAAACATAATAATAAATTAAGAAAATTATAATTTTATTTTAATTTATTTTATATTATTAATTATTAAAATATTAATGTGCTTTATGATGGGGAATTTTTATAAATACTGAAGTAAATTTTTCTTGGGGTTTAGGTAGAAAATCCAACAACATGCTTGAAATGCATGGTCTCCTTTAAGGAGTAAGCATAGCAAAAGCAAAAAGTGTTAAAGATATCATTATTTTAGGGGACTCACTACTTACTATTTAGTTCCTTAATAATGGGAACATCTAGAAAGACAACTTCCTTGGATTAGTGTTATAAAGGATCAAAAGATTAGGTGATTTTTTTCATTTCATGAAGTCATACCATATTCTCAAATCTAATAATGAGGAATATAGCCCGCTTCTTGGAAGAAACCATTCTAGAAACAAATGGCTCTAAAAGTATTTATCTTATTCCCTAGGTTCTTTATGGCTCCATTTGAAAATTTGTTTCTTTAGCCCACACACCATTGCATTATGGATCCCCTTAGAATTAAACAAGCATGGATAAGTTTAATGAAAGATGTCCATCCATCTTGAACATGGCACTCACTAATAATCACCTCCACGTAGTGTCATTATATTTCATTTAACAAGATTGGGATGATTTCATCCATTTTTCCGAGTCCTCGAACCATTTACCACCCACGATTGTTATGGATTTTCCCAAAACAAGTATTGAGGAATTTATTTCCAAATTGGTATGATTGGTGTGACTAGACACGGGCATTAAAGCTAAATTCGAGATGAGCACTAATGAGATTTCACTTATCTTTGTGTGTGTGTCTATGCAAAGTTCGCTAACGCAAAAACTATAAATTTGGGTCTATAGCAGTTTTGGGTTTCAAGGGTGGAGTTAAGGGGGTCATCTCCCTGGTAGCTCTATGATTATCCCAATCGTTGGAAAGTCGGAGGACACAAAACACAAAATCATACATAAAACACATGAGGTGTGGATTTTCTATTGATCACACAAAACTTGATTCTTACAATGATCCTAGTGAAGGGTATTTAACCTTTTCCAACTAGCTATCTGCCTAAAATATGCTGACACACATACATACTCAACTCAGTTAACACACACTCTAAATATTGGTAGAACTTAACTCTTCATCCATCACTCGACTTGACTCAATGCTCAACACTCAACATTCATTTAACCCACTCTCTAATTTTAGCTAACTCCACATGATAGAGTAATTACAAATTCTTACACTCCCCCTTAATTATGATTGTATGACTCAACATGAATCAACATGACTCAACTATGCCTACTAGGCTTACAATAGAAATTGACTCAATTATCACTCAAACATGCCTATTGGTCTATGTCTTATCTATCCTTACAATGACTCAAGACTTTCATAATTTTTCATATATCTTTACTTGCTCATCCTGCAATTTTTCTTTCACTTTTCTTGAATTTGTGCTAAAACACAATTTGATCTTCTCTACTATATCTTCCTCTTCAAATATGCATTCAACCATGGATTGCTACCATAACATTGCATCTTCAAACTATCTTCTTTTCTCTGCTTATTGCCCTTCATATTCCTTACAATATTTCTGCCATATTTTTTGATAGAAAAATCTTATCTCTTCTTGACTCAATTATTGGAAAGTCATTTCACTGCATTCACCTTTGTCTTCAGAAAAATCGATATTAATCTTTTCACTTTCATCATCAGTAGTTACTGTGATTTTTTTCCTATAATATGCACACTCAAGATAATTATTCATCATTTCATTCAATTCTTTTATTCTAGCTCCCACTTCAAGACTCTCATCAATTTGTTTAATAGGTTCTTGAATCAATTCTTCAATGAGCTTCAAATCTACATCGAACTTATTAACAACTTTGTTTTCAACCTTTTCACCCATTCTATTTTGAGTATCTGCATATTAAAAAACAATGTTAAAAACATCTTTATTATGCTCTTCAGTGAGAGCTTGTTGCTCTACCTCTTCCTTCTCTGTCTTCTTTTCTAGTTCATTGAGACTATCTTCCACTATTATGTGGTGAGTGGATATTCTCACCAAAAACTATTCAATCACTTTATCATATTCTTGATCATCAACTACTACTAGATCACATATTGTTTCATGAGGAGTTTTAACTACTTCATATCTTACTGCTACAGTGGCAACTTCAACCTTCAATTCTTCATCAAACATACTGCTTATCATTTTTCCAACATCAATCCATGTTTCAAAAAAGAGACCACACATATCACCAACGTAATGTTCATCCACACTATGGTGGGCTATCTCAGCATGCATGTGCTCATTGTCAATTGCATTGAAAATTCCAACCTCACCAAATCCATCAGCTGCGGTTGGATTCACCAATTCACATATAACTTTGAAGTCGTCATCCACATGTGTCTCATCACAGTGGGATTCACAATCATCTGTGTCATCCACATTACAATGGATTCCTTAAGAATTTATTTGCTCTTGTTTTGTTTCACATACAAAGGCTCATGTTTCTCTCTTTGCAATATTTGTTGCATCTTCTTCATCCATATGCATGCTTGAATAATGGGTTTCAATTTTATGGTGTTAACAACCATCATCCACTTTTGAGTGGGATTCTCCAAGCTCTATTTTCCTCTTAGAGTCTTTCTTATCTGCTCTCACATCTATGGCTGACTTCTTTACTTGTGACATAACCTGGTGCTGCATGTCACTCCCTCTAGCCCAAAAAACTTCTTTGTCTATTGCTAGACTTCTCAATTCCTTGGTTGTGGCCTAAGCCTTTCCAAAAATGAAAATGATCTTTGTCTCTTATTTTTAATTTATTTTCTTCATATTCTTCTGTCGCGCTTTGGGATCCATGACTAAGGTAATTTATCGGTTTTATAGTTTATTTCTTGATTGCAGGAGGCTATATTCCATATTACACCCAAAAGAAAATATGATTTTTAATATGCGCCTTCGTAAGGCACGATCTTCACAAAAAAAACCATGTCATGCATATAAAGCAACGAATCTTGACCATGAATCTTCTATCAAAAACTCCTCTTCACTCTATTAACACAACCTTGTGTGATGATGTGTTGCTTGCGAATGATATCCATGATATAGAAGGACTGTGTTAGTCCTCTAATGCTCTGTATTCAGAGGAAACAAGCATGCTTGCAAAACACGGTAAGTTTTTCACCATTAACATGGCTCTATGGTAAGCCCATGAGTGTTATATCATTTGAATACCACTGTAAGGTGTGTTATAGCTTAAACAAGAGGAAAAAATATTTCTCTCCTCTCTCTCATAGATTACTGTTGATCCATTCTCCTTCTCTCTTTATAACCTCACTTTGACACCAATTTTTTGGAAACATAGAGAAGACAAAACAAATAATTCACACACAAATCCACATGAGCTGCGGATCTTCTATTGATCCCACAAAACTTGATTCTTACAATGAACCTCGTGAAGGGTATTTAACCTTTTCCAACTAGTAACTTGCCTAAAATATCTTGACATGCACACATACTTAACTCAGCACACTCTAAATAGGGATGACACTTAACTCTTCATCAATCATTCCACTTCACTCAATGCTCAACACTCAACACTCAGTTAGGTGACTCTCTAATTCTAGCTAACTCCACATGTGGGATTAATTACAGTTTTGAAATCCACATGTCGGGAATTAGAGATGGGAATTAAAGGTAATTTGAGATGAGCACTAATTAGATTTCACTTATGCTTGTGTGTGCACATGCGAAGTTCGTTAATGCACAAACTGTAAATTTGGCTCTGGAGCAGTTTTGGGTTTCAAGGGTGGTGTTAAGTGGGTCATCTCTCCCTAGTAGCTCTATGATGAGCCCAATCTCAAGTTTTCGATTCGGCCTCTCAGTGGGTTATTCCGGTGGACTTGCCATTTTTTTTTTTGGAAATTATAGAGAACGTTGGTGTCTGGTTTGGAAGCCATCTCAGCAGTGCCAGGAAACTTCTTCATAGGTGAAAATTGTTGGGCTCAACTTCTTACTGACAGAGGTACAACATTATTTACTTTCTTCATTTGAAATTTTGGAAGCCTTCGTGATTTAGCTGCAAATCCCAAAAGCCTATGTTAGTCTCTCATAGCTCTGAATAACAATTCTCTCTAATTAAGAAATATTAAGGTTTCATTGGATAATTTCATTGTATTTCAGTGGTTCCTCAGTTGTTCATTCATATGTTCATCTCAAATTATATGTTTCTTATTCATGTATGATGCCTCTGAGTTGAGACTAGTCGCCAAACTGGAGAAGCTGGCTATATATCTTCGTGGTAAAGTGGAAATCGCCCTGTTAAGTTATAATATTTTTGGGATTAGTATTAATACTCTTGTAGGGGTCATCCGGTGGTCTCCCTCAGCTCTCGAATTACAATAGACTTTTGGTTGGCATTTCCCCATGAAGCGTGTTTCTTCCTCAGATGAATCCTCTGCAAATATCGCTTGATCTCATTGTTTGTCAACTCATAAAGCCATGCACATGGATGATTATGGTTTGCAAGTGAATTTTTTCATATGTACCATCACCAGGTGGATTAAATAGAAAAATTATAAGTCCTTCAGAACCAGATTAGTCGCCTTATTGATGAGGTTGGCACACTTAAAAACATAATCATGGATTTGAAAATCAGCAGCGTGCTTACTACAGTCATTGGCGAGATTTAGGATGATATTGGAAAAATGGATATTGATCTAAATTTCTTAGCAACTGAGAATGATTAATCTATGTCCATAGGGTTCCCTTGCTTCCTTTTCTATTTTCGTGTTCTGGAGTCTCGCCTTTTGTAATGGACTGTAATGGAGTCCTCAAAGTTTCTTGGTCTCCGTTTTGATGTAAACAATAATAGAGCATATTGTTAGTCTCCTAAGTCTTAAATTGTCAAAGGTTGGTAATGCTCTTTCTCTTTGGTGAGAAGTGGAACTGATGACATAAATCTCGGGTGCTTACTACGACTAGGTGCATATTTTATCAATAATATGCTCATTTTTGTTTAAAAAATGCAATAAAAAATTATTATAATAGTTGTATATATACTAGAAGTTTTTTAGCCATAAACATTCAGGCCTACTCTACCATGGTGTTGGTTAACCTAGAAATAGGCTTAGTTATATTACTATGGATCAATACAAATTACTCATATGCATGCCCATCAAACAAAAACTCATGTTCATATGAGACATGTTAGTATGCCAAATTTTCTTTTTCTTTTTCTAAGTAATTAATTTAATTGAAAGGGGAGAAAGGGAATTAGTGACTAATCAACAAACAACCTCTTATTCATGACCACTACTAAGAATGTTTGATCATATTTCATGGAGGTTAAATATGTTCCAACCACCTAATAAATTTCATTGGTGGATGGTAGGGATTTAACCTCCATGAAATATGCTATATTATTCTTAGTAGTAATCACAGATGGAAGGTTGAGATTTACCTTAAAAGTAATAATGCCCTTTCAATTAATTTTTCATAAGCACACTTGTATTAATGAAATAATGATACAATATAAATATATGAATGCTTTCTCAATATAGAGAAACAATGTTTATCTCTCAATCTAACTAGATCTAACAACCTACTAAAGACTCCAAACAAACTCCATTACTTATAATGCATTGCACCCAAGGAAAGTAGGAGATATAACTCTAACATTCTTCTTAAAGACTACTTTGTCTTAATCTTGATAAAAAAACTCTATTTGTGGTCGAAGATAATAGCAACAATCATTACCAAAAATGATGGAATTTCATATAAAGACACAACCATCTATTAGAATACATGGGTAACTAACTACTACAACCTTTGGTTTACTACGATGATCTTCAGGTACATGGTTCATTCAACCATCATAACATCATACTTGTACTTATACTTGTACCATGAATTCCCTCTACATCTCATCATCATCACCTTAGGCTTTCTCAGCTCACCCGTAACCATGCTATGGATTTTGTTAGCTTATATTCAGCAATGTTTTGGGTTTTGTCAGCTTACCCTAAACTAAGCTTTCAATTTTATAGGTTTATGCTTAACTAGGATCTCAATTATCTTTCATCGCACTTCTAGGAAAATACAACATTCTGCGAGAATCCTTCTATAAATGTTACTACCTTTCAAAAACTTCATCACAAAACAATAAGTGGATTTGGATTAACACAAAACTACACTTACATATTGGATTTTAGATTACCACGTACTACACAAGGGTATGCATGGCTCATTAGGACAATATCATGACTAATTCATGTGCATTCAATGGAAATATCCATTTATGGAGATATACGGTATATACATTCCCAAGGAGCACTACATCAAACCACACATGGTATACTCTTGCTACAACGTGTACAACTCAGATGAAAACATGGTCATGAGTTTATTTTAATTAACACACAAATAAAATGTTTACCTTTATTGTTATACATCATCACATAACCTTGACCACCATCACAACCAATATAATTTGCTGGAATAATGCTTCCACAGGAACTACGAACTACATTCCTTGTACAAATCACGAAAGAAATCTTTAGTGCATTGAGAACCTTTTTATCCTCCCTACTATAAACTCATTATTTCACTCATTCAACCTACAACCAACACTTCGTTTCTTTAAATGAGAAAAATGGAACTTGTTTCCAACAAAAAGTGCCCATGCTCATGTTGTCATTTAAAAAACTATGATATACCAAGAGAAAACCAAAATACCAATGATACCTCAAGGTCAATGAGAAACTATTTCATTCTAGGGTCTAACATCAATCTGATCATGAAAACTTATCATGTGGTCACCTTACAACATATTTCCATCTATTGAGATACATGGGTGCAATCCACTATACTTTCTAGTTATCAAGGTAAGTATTCTAGATACAGTATATATCCGTCTGAGCCTTACATTATTTGTAGGTTTTAACCCCGTACAGAAATTACCTGCATACCAAATCTAAATCACAGGAAAAATAAAAATGTGAGAGCATAACACATAAAACACATATACACAGAGATTTCCCACTGGATCTCAAGACCGAGAACAGCTTGATTTTTCATTATATTCCTTCAAGTTACTACATATTATACATGCCGAAGCATCAATACCATGGACCGAAAACCATCACATCCAAAACTATGGACCGAAAAACCATAGGTAGGTTTGCCCAACCTAATATAGGGTCCAAAATTTTTTTTTTTCGGGGCGCTGTCCCGAACCCCGTAGAGGGGGGCTCTGCCCCCCTCAAACCCCCCCACTGCGCAGTCAGCACGACGAAGGGGGGGCTCTGCGCCCCCTCTAACCCCCCGGGTTCACTACGTAGGTTAGTCGTGGAAAGAATATAACACAACCCAACAATCTCCCACTTGTTGTTTTCTTTCCACAAGAGAGCTTTGTCATTTTTCCAGCCCTGAAACGCCCATTGTTTCTCTACACCAAGAGAACTTCTCCGAGCTCACAGATTTTGTCAATGCATCTACAGTGTTCTTCAAAGAGTCCACCTTTACCAGCAACACCTTTTTGTCTTCTATCATATCCCTCACAAAGTGATACTGAACATCAATGTGCTTTGTCTTTGAATGATAAGCAGGGTTCTTTGCCAAGAAAAATTGCACTTTGGCTGTCACAGTCTATCCTTATAGCTCCCTGTACTAACCCCATACTTGAACACAATCTCT
>APFE030295216.1:0-13548 GCA_000404065.3 Pinus taeda | reverse complement strand
ACAGAGAAAAAGCAGACCGCTCTGATACCACTGATCCAGATTTAAACAGGAACGCAAACAATTACAGAGATAACCATATACACAAATATGCAGCGGAAATAATACTTCATTTCATTAATGGAAAATACTGAAATATGCTTACAATCAGAAATGGAAATAAACTAGCTAGGGCGATGGTAGCTATCTCTGAGAAGAGATGTGTGGCTACATGCCTCTGAACTGTGTTACAATGAGGCTCGAAGGCCTATTTATTGTTGAGAAACAATGAAAAACCCTTAACATTCCAAAACCTAACCCTAGGAGATGAAACGCCAAACTGTGGGCCCCGTTTGGGGGTAAGTTGGTACATCAACTTCCCGGGGTCGTAACTTTAGCATATGATCTCCGTTTGACGCGTACAATAGCTCATTAGAAAGATCTATTCGAGCGCTATCATTGTTGGAACGGTAACACCGGTCCATGTTCCATGGACCCGTGTTGCCCCTGGATTCCCAAAAAACGTCGTTTAGGGCCTCAAAACGGCTCCGGAAGTTCAGGACCCGAAAAACTGCTAAAAATAGTAAGTTGTGCTACAATTAAGGAAACTGAAAATGCTGAGAAAGACAATGGTGGGGGTCCAGGTGGACTTGGCAGGTGGCCACCAATATCCACCTGGATCAAAATTGCTGAAAATTTTTGGGAAATGTGGCGATTCTAGAAAAGAAAACATAATTCTTGTAGGACTGTCTTTAGTTGTAGGAGACCAACATATTAAGCAAGTAATCCAAAAATATCACTTAAAAAAGAGTTCCTAAAGATTTTAAAATATTTGAACATGCATGCTTTGAAGAGACGTAGGGGAAATGCTAGACTAGGGGTGCATATAAAAAAAGGCTATCAATTCATTAAATCCTCAAAATGCCACTATAACAAATGCTCAAAGAAAAAGAAAAAAATATTATACTTTCCAATCAAGATGGGATCATGATTTGCCTAACTATTTTAGAAGGTATAATCCTAAGAAGCTAAAGAAAAGGATTCCTTATCTCAAAAAGAGAAGTTTCCCTCAAAAAATATTTAATGCTTTAATTATCAACAAAAAGAACATTGTGCAATTCATTTTACAAAGACGAAAAACAAGCCTCTACTATCAACACTATTCACTAAAGAACTAGTACCTAAATAGTGGGATCCTCACTTCTATGCTACATTACACCATCCCTCATGAGGAATTATCTACTTAGGAACATTGAAATTCTTTAACTACAATCCATGTTCTTAGCCAGATATTGAATTTAGTGGTAATCATTAAAACACTCTAATTGATCCATTAAATTGGGGATGTGATACAAGACAACAATTTGATTTTTTTCATGATGTTTGCACCTAAGCCAAATAAGTTCCAAGAAAGAACTGATGAGAATGATGCCCTCCTAGATGCCCTCCTAAAAGACACTCATATATGGAAATATTTCATCCATAATAATTTGCATGAAGAGAAACAAGCATTTCTTGAATAATTAACCAAGGTTCATGCAACAAAAAAATCAAAAGAACCAACAATTTCTCCATATAAAGGTAACCCTAGCTATTGTGCACTTTAGCTGTCTATATGGATTATATTGAAAACCATAAAGATCAATAATAATTTAGAAAGTATAAAGAAATAATATCGATCCTCGAACAACAAAAAATCATGTAGATAATAAGATTCGGAGTAAAAGAAGTTTAGAGAATTATAGAGGCAGTAAAAATATAAATTAATCATTCTTCAAGTGAGGAGCTCATGAGATCATATGAAGGATCCTGTATAATATCTCCTCAACATAGACATTCAATATGAAGGATGTTGATAGAAGAAGAAAAAAAAAAAGAACCACAAAAGGATCCAGAACATATGGATCTCATAAATGATAGAGAAAAGAAACTCATTGTGCATGCTAATAGCTAGAAGACTAGTACTCCTTTCATGAAAAATGAAATTTGTAAAACAAAAAACAAAAAAATGAGAAGGATTACTAAAAATCTACAATCAAAGATTATTTCATCTCAAGTCAACAAAATGGGGAGAAGTATTTGTTTCTCTATGTCACGTAAAGATATGCTTGTGCCCATTAGAGAAAAACCACTTAAGGATTGTACTTATAATCCTCCCAATGCCTTTTGGCATAGAGAGAAATATTTTTTGTCTCTCCCGTTGAATCCATTAGCAAATATTACTTCATAAAAAGTAGCAGCAACATCGATGATTCATTCACCAATCAAGGTCTTGTTGATGCCTCGAAAATCACTGCAACAACGTTAGGGGATAACCAGCTGGTCTGGACCTTAATACAGCTCCTTTTCCATTTGGGATGGTGGCTCCGATTGGATATAATGGGACCAGTTTCCCAATAATGAATAAAAAGGGGTGGATGAGTGATGGGTTGTCTATTCTAATGATAGGCGAATAACTTAATCTATCAACAAAATAAGAGAACTAATACTAATCCCGGGAACAATTATTCTTTGTAAATGCAGCGTTTGATGATCTTTATCTATTGACAGGCATGTAGATGACTCTGTAAAATAAATATAGATATTCATTCATTCAAAGATTACTTCATCTAAATAGTTAAACAAAGTGATTAACACAAGATTACTGCACTTATCATTTATATCATCGATACATACATGATTGAAAGAAAAGCATACTATAAACAACCAATAGTGGAATACATAAATGATGTTGTTAAAACACATATATATATATATATATGCGATAATAGCAAGAGCAATCAAATGACAATTCATATAACAAGAATGAGTCCAGACATAGAAAATAGTACCATATGAGCTGCTAATCAATCCCAATATCAATCGCTATTTGAAATTCTTCCTTCAACGCATAAATGCTTTCAAACAAAGACAGTAGTGCACATTTGTATAAAAGCTTCCTTATAAAAATCAGAATGGTTGGTCCAATTTCATAAAAGAATATCCCTGAAGTACAATAGTGCAACTTTAGGGTTTAAGTCATATACAAAACTTTACGACCCTTTCTAAATGCATGAAAGGGTCTATAAATACTACTAAACTAAAAATCTATGAAAACAAAATCCTACTTAATTGGTATCAATTAATAATATCTATCATTTTTCCAGCGATCTGGAAGTTGGCGATGTGAATCATCACTCAGGCTGTTTTCCTTTAAACCTGAGCTGGCTTATCACAAGCATTGGCTCCACTTCGGGTGGTCTGTTGAGGCGCGAACTGAGTTGGGCAGCAAAGGTGGCATCCTGAATATCGGGGATAATATACCCGATCGCATTTGTGAGGCATTTGAGGGTGGCTCTCTGGTTGTGCGGCTTCACTAAAAAGAACCAATAGGCATCCCATGTCAAGTTGTTAATCCCCGCAATTAACATTCCATTTTTCTCCAGCTCTGGGTAACATGACTGCTCCAATATCTTCGTTGCTGTTAATTGGCCCGAAAATTCGTGCTTGTGCTTTGCTGGATTTTTTCTCCAACCCCGAATGGGTTCAGATTCAGTCTCATTCTCAGCCCAGAATTTCTCCAGAAATACCATGTTATATTTCTTCTCTGCCACCGGTAAATGATACATTTGCCTTAAATCCTCGGCTTGAAAGGAACTGAAAATTCTCCCATCTGTGGTGCTGAAAGTTCTGTCGGTAATTGGGATTTCCTAAATCGCCCATCTAACTACATCTGTATATGGGAGGATTTTCTCCTGAGCCGCTATTCGATGAAGAAAAAAGTTGGCTAAATCGCTTAGACTAGCCTCGGATTTGCTAGTGCTGTCAGCTGAGACTTGTATTGTTGTCACCCTTGGCTCTTCGGCTTCGATCAAATTATAGGTGCATTGCCAAGTTGTTCTGACAAGTCCTAGGCATGTGGTGTCTGATATTAGCCCTTTCTTTTTAGTACTTGGATCAACGACAGGTTGCCCTGTGGCCGACAAAGAGGAAGCCATTGTAGTTTTCTTGGACTTTTTTCCCATTCTGCTTGAATCTGTTACTTCAGAAGAATTCTGCACAGAAATGACAATGAACGAAACACAGAAAATGATAGCGCAAATCAAATATGATTGAGATATATATTGATGAATGCATGGTGAACGATTAACTTAAGGTGGCCTCAGATACAATCTGTAAAAAGATCTCAGGCTTACTGTTTCATTAAATGGTCGTTAAGACCTGTCAATCCTATCAATGCCCGTCAATTCGATTAATGGCCAAATGATTTATTTGAAGCGTGCCTTGGGTGTTTTGGTGGTTAAGCGCGGACGAATGGCTCTGCGGAAGATAAGGCCTTAAATACGAATAAATCGTATTAAACCCACTTTAAGATTTCCTTTGAAATCTGCGGTTTTTGGCTTTATCGCAACCGGGCGTCGGGGGATATCATAAATCGTTATATTAGTTCCATTTGGAATCCCCGATCGCTGATAGCGATATCGCATCGCGTCGGGAGTAGCGAGTGGGGTAGTTTAAAAGCATGCATAGTACAATCGCTGATTGCCGATAGCGATATCGCATCGCATCGGAGCAAAAGGGAGCTTTATTGCGCTAGTTCATTATCACCGATATCTAATTGCGATTTCGCATCGGAGAAAACCAATGGGTCATTAAGTTGAGTTTCCTTTTTCATTGCGATATGCGATCTTGCGATCGCTTTATCGCAATGACAAAAGATTAATCATTTATGTGTAAGGTTTTGGATTGGTTTATTCGAAAAAGTTTTTTGGTAATGCTTTATTTTATTTTTTCAAACCTTTTTGAATAAAACTAAGTTGATACCAATTAAAATCAAAATTAAAAAGGGACCCATTTCATATTATAGTTTTTGGATAATAATGATATGAAATGGGGGGTTGTTGTAGGGCACAACAATTGGCGATTCGCTGGAAGAAACAGTTATCTCTGAAAAGTAAGGAAATACTTAAACTTTTTCAAAATAGAAATTTTATCAAATGGGAAAATTCTAATATAACTAGGTATAGTTGCATTCCAGACAAAATAAAACTTTCTTTGCTAATTCCCTCTCTTGCTTAAAATTAGATACATTCTAGACTTTAAATTGGCCTCTATTGGCTGATAATGATAAAACATAAAAAATTTCCAAATCAGCTTTTAAAATTAACTCCTTTGTCATAGGTAGAGCCTCTGCTGCCAGCAAACGTTCATAGTTTCGGTAGGGATACCTTTTAACCATGTCATTGTCTATTGTCCCATTCACCTTAGAGCATGATTAACAAAATGAATTCAAAACATGTTTTTCACATTTTGTATTTCTTTTCTCTTTTCTGTTATTTTTGTAAGATAAAAATCCATTGCCCTAGTTTGGTGGCCAGTTGAGTGACAATGCCATTCACTGGTAGTAATCTAACCGAACAAGCTGGCTCGTGATGAGACCCCTTGTCTTACAATTGAAGCCATTACCCTGTTTTGGTATGCAGTATTGGTAATGTCGACTAAACTATTTCCCTATGAACATGGTAAGTAGGCTTGTAATAAGAACTCTTATCTTTTTTATCCGGTATTCTTGGAATTACATTATGAGTAATCACAAGCTTTGGTGAGTGGGATAGGCAATTTCCTCCTTAAGAGTAAATGGATGACAAGGTAAGAGTTGGAGATGTTGAAATTGGATTGGTTTCTATTTTGATATTGATAACCTTTCTGTGACCAATTTGAAAATCTAAAAAGATTTACAATATTTATAAACTTTGAGAGAGGTTCACTAAAATTGTAATGTAGTTTCAGAACGCAATTATATCTAATTTCCTAGAAATCATCCCTTTTGTTTAAGACTTCTATTATTTTAAAAGTAAATATCACACTACTTGTTTTAAGCAACTCTTTAAGTACAGCAAAGGTCAATGGAAGATACCTCACTCTATTTTCTAATGCTCCTACAAACTACAAAAATGTTGTTTAAAAAGGAGAAGGGGTTGCCTCCTCAATTGAAGAATTTCTTTAAGATAAGGCCATTAACAGGGAGAGAATCTCTCAACCCTGATAAATCTTGTAATATGAAGGTCGAATGGCCTATCTTTTCACAGACCTGAAATGGTCCAAGCCACATCTTTTGAAACTTGGTGTGTTTTCCCTTATCTTCACGAGCTTTGTTCCATTTCAGAACTAAATCACCGACTTGAATTTTTTTGGAACCGGATGAAAGTGAATCAAATGATGACTTGATGATCTGCTGATGTTTCGCATGAATGATTTTGGCTTTTTCTCTTTCTTCTTCTAATTTTAGAATTTGGTCATGTCTAAGTTGTAAAGAAGAAGAAGGACTTTCTTCAATAAATTGAACTAGGGCTAGAGAAGGGAGGACAAGATTTGTTGGTAGCACTGCTTCTTTTCCATACACAAGTTTAAACGGAGAAGAAGCTATAGAAGCTTTTTGCGTTATCCTATCAGCCCATAATGCAAATATTAAAGATTTGTGCCAGTTCTTATGATTCTGTTCGATAGTTTGCTTAATAATTTTAATCAGATTTTTGTTTGTAGATTCTGCTAAACCATTGCCCTGGGATAATAATTAGCGGAATATTTGAGTTTAAATCCTCTTTTAATTCCGAAATCAAACATAGCATTTCCTGAAAAGTAAGATGCATTGTCAAAAACAAGAGCATTCGAGACACTAAACCTAGTAATGATGAATTGGTCTATGAATTCAATAATAGCTTCAGAATTTGTTGTCTTTAAAGGAATTGCTTCAACCCACTTGGTAAAGTAATCAGTAGCGGTAAGGATATACTTATGCTATTTGGAAGAATGTGGGGTAATTTCTCCAATGATGTCCAATCCCCATTGCTCAAATGGTTGTTCAATGTTGACTGGTTGCAAAGGGAAGGTTGATTTCCTTTGTCTTCCACTAGAAGTATGGCAATTTCGGCATTTCCTTACATATTCATGAGCATCTCTAAACAGAGTGGGCCAATAGTATCCAGCATGGATGACTTTGTGAGCTGTTGTATCAGCTCCAAAGTGGCCTCCTGCCGGTCCATCATGTAATTCCTACAAAACCTTTTGTGCTTCAAGTTTTTCAAGGCATCTCAATAAAATTGAATCATAATTTTGCCTAAAAAGCACATCATCAATAATGGTAAAAAAAAATTCTTTCAATCTTATGACCCTTTTGATTTTGTAAGATAGGTTGGGAGGTGCATATCCATTTTTCAAATAAAATATTAAATCAGCATATTGTGATTCAAAGTCAACGATACTTATATGGTTGATCTCTTCGAATTGATCTGTATCACCTGATTCTGGAATGTTGGATGCTCCTGCCAACAACCTACAAAAACCTTGGCCTCTAACAATCTTTGCTGGTTTAATTTCTAGGCCGTATTCTTGAAGTGTCGTTACCCAGTTTGCCCTTTTTTCTCCCAATTCTCTTTAGATCAATAGTTGCCTTACTGAAGGGAAAGGAACTATAACTTTTGTATGGGCTTTTAAAAGGAAGGGTCTGTAATGTTTAACAGCTTTATATACAGCAAAGGCTTGTTTTTCTACTTCGGAGTAGTTTAGTTCAGCACCCTGAAGATTTGAACTATAGAATGAAATGGGTGCTTCCAGATTGTGATTGTTGATCTGTGTGAGTACTACAGCATAAGGGAAATCGGATGCGATGGTATACAATGTAAAATGATTAGAAAAATTAGGGGTATTTAAAGCGGGGGCATTGATTATTGATTGTTTGATTAATTCAAATGCTTCCTTTTCTGTCGATCCCCATTTAAAGACTGAATTTTTCTTAATCATAGTTTGAAGTGGCAAAATGATTTGAGAAAAGTCTGGAAGGAATCTCTTAACAAAATTGATTTGGCCTAAAAATGACTGCATGGATTTCTTGTTGTGAGGAAATGGGATTTCAGAGATTTCTTTAATCCTGTCCGGATCAATATAAATGCCATCTTTAGAAACAATAAAGCCTAGGAGCTTGCCTTGATCAAGAGCGAAAAAGGATTTTTTAGGGTTAAGAGAAATACCATATTTCTTGCAGCGTTGGAAGATTTGATTTAAATCATGCAAGTGATTGGATCTTTCTTTAGAAAATACAGTAATATCGTCTAAGTAGACGACTACTGTTCTGTTAATTAACCCTTTAAAAGCGATATCCATCACTCTTTGAAATGTGGCTCCTGCATTAATAAGTCCGAAAGGCATTTTCTGATATGCATACGTTCCCCATTTCGTTCTGAATGTGGTTTTGAGTCGATCATCAGGATGGACCAAAATTTGATTATATCCTGGAAAAACCGTCAAAAAAGGATATTAACTCTGAGCCTGCCACTGATTGGAGTATCTTCTCCATAGTGGGTAATGGGAAGTTATCTTTTAAACTCGCCTTGTTTAAATTTCTGAAATCAATACAAATCCTTATGTCGCCATTTTTCTTTCTGACTGGTACCATATTGGAGACCCAGTTTGAGTGCCGAACGGGAAAAAAATCTTAGCTTTCAAGAGTTTATTGAGTTCCGATTTTATTTGACTCTCTAAGTTTGGATGTATTTTTCTCAACTTTTGTTGAACTGGTTTCTGTTCGGGAAGCATTAGAATAGTGTGCTAGATAATGGATGTATCATACATTTTTAGATCGTCATATTTCCAAGCAAAAACGTGTTTAGTTTTGCGTAACAGTCTAATGAATGCTTCCTTTTCCTCCATGGAAAGTCCTAATCCTAAACTAATGTTTTTAGGAGTTTGTTCAGTGCCAAGGTTTATCAATTCAAACTTTAAGGTAGAGCTCTAGAGCTTCGTATTGGACACAGGTTTAAACCTGTCTTTAATATTGTAAAGATCCTCAAGCTTCACCACAGGCTTTAGGATTGAGTTTTCTTCATGTTTACCTCATATTTGAATATCATGTTTGTCTTCCTCAATGATTTGATTATCATAGGATTTTTCAGAGGTTAAAAACTGTAAAATGTCTTCATTGTGGTTGAATACTCTCCAATTAGTTACATTGTCAGGAATTGATGGCCTAAAAAGCAATTCTACTGAAAATCTATCTGGGCTATAGTCTTCGGAAGGGAGGAGCTTGGAAGCGACATTGGCTAGCAAGTCGGCTGCTGAATTTTGAGATCTGGGAATGGAAGAAATATTGAATGCTAAAAAGTGGGAGGTAAGTTCTTGTACTAGCGATTGATAATGTTTGAGATGGTTCGAAAGGCAATGAATTGTATTCCTTACCTATTTGACAATAATCTCAGAATCTCCGAACACTTTCAAGTATTGTACTTTTAGGCCAATCGCTTTATATAATCCTTGGACTAATGCTTCGTACTCAGCTGTATTGTTGGTGCATTCAAACTCTAGCTTGCAGGACAGCATTGTTTTTTCTCCTTGAGGGCTAACCAAAATACATCCTGCTCCTGATCCTTCACTAGACTTGGATCCATCAAAATATAAAGACCAAAATAAAGAATTATCTACAATCTTACGTACAAAATTGTCAGTAACATTAACACATTTAGACCTGTCATTCTGCGAAAAGTTTTCAATTTGTGATGTGAAATTATTTATCAAGAAAGGAGATGGTTGGGCAATATAATTGCCGAAAAATGACTCAGAAGAATAATTTCCTAATATATTGTTGTTGAACACAATTGGCTGATTTTCTTGTTCGAATTCTGTAACAGTGTGGGTCATATGTTTCTCCCGATCGATCTTTATTTGATTCGGCTTGCCCTTATAGGGGAGCCACATGTGGGACCAATCGGTGGAAATACACCCATGGATCTTTTCTGACCAATCCCTGCTTAGAATTAACCCATAGAACTCAAGTATATCAGCGATTAGGATATCAATCCTTTGGACTACTCGTGGGTCTGTCGATAACCTGATTGTAACAGAGTTTATTTCCCCTAAAACTTGAACTTTAGTTCTATCTAACTGCACAATGTGAAATTGAGGATTTCTGAGGTTCTAGTTCAGTTTAGAACAAACTGAAAGCTGGCATATATTGGATGAGCCCCAGAATCAATTAAGCAGTTCATGTAGATTTCGATTGTAAATTTCATATGTAAGAGGAAAGGAGGAGTATGGGAACTTGATCTTTCCAATCAGAATTGTATCAGTTGCCTTCAACTCTACCAGATAGGTGTTGTCTGAATCGTTGCAGCGTTTAGTACTGGGGAAGAGGTGAAGATAGTAACGCATTCAGTTCTTGAGAAGTTAATTTTGTTGACTTTAAATTTACTAGTTTCAAACATGGTGATGTTTGCTATTTTTTCATGTCATCAACAATATTATAGTCCATCGAATCAGATACTACCAATGTCTTAGATGACAAAGGTATATTGGAGGATGACGGCTGATTCTGAGATACTGTTGTGGCTGGCTTCCTTGTGGGTACCTTTTTTTTTGTAGTATTGGTACCAACACTCCTTTTCTTTGGATTGGCTTAAACAGGCCCAGGAGTAGCTTTACTCCTTGTAGTCACGGGAAAGGCTTCTTGCTCAGCGTCAGTATCAGAATTAGGGAGTATAAAGTCCCACATTCTGTGGCATTCAACGACTTCCTCTTCTTCTAATTCGTCGGAGGGTGTAATTGTTTCTTCTTCTTCCTCCTCAGGATCCGAATCTGCATAGGATATGACATTTGGAGGCTTGGACTTAGGTTTTTTGAAATTCCTATAAGGTTTCTTTGTTGAGGACTCTGCTACTTGTTTCTTAATCTCAACCATTTCGTTTGACATGGTTTTAAGGACTTTTTGAAGGCCCTCCATGTCGTATGGATCCTTAGTGATCTTTTTCTTTGAATCATCCTTAAAGGACACTTTTTTGGATTTTCGTTCCTCTAGAGCAGTTTTCTTTTCCAAGGCAATTACAATTTTTTTGACAGTGAGGGCTTCTTTCATGTTTTCGGCCAATGTAGGCTGTTTAGCCCTATCCACAAAAATGGCTATGTTTGGGGGTAAGGCTATAATATACCACTCGCTTCTAACTTTTTCGATTGGCTTATCATCGATAGGGATTTTTTTCAAGAGTTTGTTAAATCAGGAGTTAAACTCCTTAATGGGTTCTCTTGACTCAATCCTTAGATTGGAAAGGTCATGGACGAGTGTCGCCAAGGATCTATCATCGCCGTATTTGGTAAGAAACTGTTCTTGAAAGATATTCAAACTGGTGATGGATCTAGCAGCTAAGGAAAAATACCAGGATCCTGCTGATCCTTGTAATGTATAAGGGAACAATCTGACTACAACATCTTCTTCTGTTACTCCCTTTAAATTGACTGACAACATAAAATTATTTATGTGTTCTTCTGCGGACGTTCCAGCATCTGGATTGAACGTTCGTAACCATTTTTCGGGATAATCGGGTAATGGATGTAAAGGCAGAGGCATGGTGACTACACCAGGACTTCTCCATGGTCTTTGAGCCATTTTAGGAGTACCAGCGATCACCCGTGGTGTTCCAGGTGCTTGGGGAGGAGGCGGAAATGAAGACTGAAAGGATTGTGATGTTGGAGGTGAAGTCCCTTGGTGAACAACAATATGTAATGGTGAAGTGGGTGTTTGACTTCACACAGGTGATGATGAAATGGAAGATGATGGAGAAAAGGTTTCACTACCAGAACCTTCAGCGCTCTTTTTAATCTTTTTCCTTTCAGGCAAAGGAAACTCAGGTGGTTCAATACCTAGTTTTTCGCTTTGAAGTCTGGTAAGGTGAGGAGGTAAGTGGAATTGCGAAGTTTGACTGCCTTGTGATACCTCATATCTAGGAGGTGAAATCGAGAAGCCTTGAAGTTTTTGGATGATAGATTGAACTCCAGGGAACTCCGGACTTAAGTGTTCTGAAGTATGATGAAGTTGAGAAGTAGTGGTTGATTCTTCCTCGTCTCGTCTGGATACTGATGATTCAGGGTACAAACGAAAGGTCCGAGGAGAGGTGGAGGGTGAGTTACTCTTTGAATGGCCTGTACATTTTGGCTTACTCGCCATTCATAGCGGACGGCCCTCCTTCTAGCACCAGAAATGTTGATGCCTCGAAAATCGCTACAACAACATTGGGGGATAACCACCCGGTCCGGACCTTAATACAGCTCCTTTTACGTTTGGGATGGTGGCTCCGACTGGATATAATGGGACTAGTTTCCCAATAACGAATAAAAACGGGTGGATGAGTGATGGGTTGTCTGTTATAATGATAGGCGAATAACTTAATCTATCAACAAAATAAGAGAACTAATACTAATCCAGGGAACAATTATTCTTTGTAAATGCAGCGTTTGATGATCTTTATCTATTGACAGGCATGTAGATGACTCTGTAAAATAAACATAGATATTCATTCATTCAAAGATTACTTCATCTAAATAGTTAAACAAAGTGATTAACACAATATTACTGAACTGATCATTTATATCATCGATACATACATGATTGAAAGAAAAGCATACTATAAACAGCCAATAGTGGAATGCATAAAGGATGCTGTTAAAACACACATATATATGCGATAATAGCAAGAGAGATTAAATGAGAATTCATATAACAAGAATGAGTCGAGACATAGATAATAGTACCATATGAGCTGCTAATCAATCCCAATATCAATCGCTATTTGAAATTCTTCCTTCAACACAGCAATGCTTCAAACAAAGACAGTAGTGCACATTTGTATAAAAGCTTCCTTATCAAAATCAGAATGATTGGTTCTGTTTCATAAAAGAATATCCCTGAAGTACAATAGTGCAACTTCAGGGTTTAAGTCATATACAAAACTTTACCACCCTTTCTAAATGCATGAAAGGGTCTATAAATACTACTAAACTAAAAATATATGAAAACAAAATCCTACTTAATTGGTATCAATTAATAATATCTATCATTTTGCCAGCGATCTAGCAGTCGGCGATGTGAATCATCACTCAGGTTGTTTGCCTTTAAACCTGAGCTCGCTTATCGCAAGCATTGGTTCCACTTCGGGTGGTCTGTTGAGGCGCGAACTGAGTTGGGAAACAAAGGTGGCATCCTAAATATTGGGGATAATATACCCGATCACATCTGTGAGGCATTTCAGGGCAGCTCTCTAGCTGTGCGGCTTCACTAAAAAGAACCAATAGGCATCCCATGTCAAGCTGTTAATCCCCGCAATTAACCTTCCATTTTTCTCCAGCTCTGGGTAACATGACAGCTCCAATATCTTCGTTGTTGTTAATTGGCTCGAAGATTCATGCTTGTGCTTTGCTGGATTTTGTCTCCAACCCCAAATGGGTTCGGATTCAGTCTCATTCTCAGCTCAGAATTTCTCCAGAAATTCCGTGTTATATTTCTTCTCTACCACCGGTAAATGATACATTTGCCTTAAATCCTCGGCTTGAAAGGAACCGAAAATTCTCCCATCTGTGGTACTGAAAGTTCTATCGGTAATTGGGATTTCCTAAATCTCTCATCTAACTACATCTGTATATGGGAGGATTTGCTCCCGAGCCGCTATTCGATGAAGAAAAGAGTTGGCTAAATCGCTTAGATTAGCCTCGGATTTGCTAGTACTGTCAGCTGAGACTTGTATTGCTGTCACCCTTGGCTCTTTGGCTTCGATCAGA
>APFE030295209.1:0-13787 GCA_000404065.3 Pinus taeda | reverse complement strand
TTTATAATAATAGAAAATGATGGATTTTTAAGTATAGGATTTTCTTTTGAATTGGTTCACGATCCATTTTCGTCTCTCTTTTTGTTATGCTTGTGACATGATGTTATAAAATGATAGATTTTTAAGCCTATAGGTTTTTCTTTTGAATTGGTTCAACATATATTTTCGTTTCCCTTTTTGTTGATAAATGTGATGAACATATCTGATGTAATTTAATTTTCATAGTGTGTAGATATAAAATTATACAACATATGTCAAAAGATTACGGAGGAAACATAAATTTTCAAAAATATTTGCTTCTTTCAACGCTTAAGAAAAGCATTTTTAATATATTTTATCATCATTAATATATTAAAGATTTAAAATAGATCACCCCACTTAGGATAAACTTCTATGGTTCCCACCATTGACTTTTTTTTAAGACTTTTTATCATTAAAAACATCAAATTAATCATAAAGTAAATCATTCCATTAAATTAATTTCATTGTTAGTTTTATGAGATTAAGGTAGGAGTCTATTTCCTTTTATTTAATATAATTTTCTAAATAGTGTGTAGGATAATTTTATGGAAATGAGATTTGTTAGAGCTTGTGATACCTTGGGTTTTTATGGAAATGAGATTTGTTAAGGTTTGTTTCCTATTTGTAAATGGTAATTTAAACATAGTGCATGATTTGGTGGCAACACCAAACATGTTGATGGAGGGAGAATGTAATTGGTATATTTCTCTCTGAATATTGATGTTGGGAAACATAATTCGATGGTGTGGTTTTATGGAAATGAGATTTCTTAGGGTTTGTGATTCTTTTGGTTTTTATGGAAATGAGATTTGTAAGGGATTGTGTTTTATTTATAAATCTTAATTTAAACATTTTATTCTTGTATCGTGCATGCTTTGGCTGCAATACTAACCATGTTGATGTTGTACCAAACATGTTGATGGAAGGAACATGTAATTAGTATATTTCTCCATAAATATTAATAAGGGGAAATATAATTGGATGATGTGTTATTATGGAAATGAGATTTGTGAGGGTTTGTGATTCTTTAGATTTTTATGATGGAAATGATATTTGCTAGGATTTATTTTTTAATTGTAAATAGTAATTTAAACATTTTATTTAGAAATTTTATTAAATGTTATTATTATAATGTATGGGTTTTAATTTGACTTTATAATTTAAATTTTTAATCTCATTATTTATATACTATTTAGTTGCAGGCAATCAAACTGTCCCACAAATTTTATAAAAAAATATTTAAGAATCTATAAAATTATCTTAAGAATAGCGTGAATTTATAAATACCATACAAAATTATTAAAAATTTAAATATTTTTGCAAAATTATTACAAGACATTTTGCATAATAAAAACTCGCAACATGCCCCCAAAGTTCTAAAATTTAAAATAATTTCATCGAGCAATCGACGTGAATTGAACACACCATTGACGTATAATATTGTCGGGCCCTACGTTCCTATGATAAGCACTGACGTTGGTGTGAAATTCATTGAGTTAAGCTACGTGTTATGCGCTCATTCCGGGTGGCGTGATTTGTACAAAAGGAAATAAGGCAGAATATTAGATAAAGGACCTCATTCAAGGGTTAGAATAAAGAAAATTTTGCATTGGATGGAAACGAAAATAAGGGATAAGGAAAGAAATCTCAATCCAAACCAGAATCCAATCAAGGGGCAAGAAGAAAGATTCATTGAAAATTAAATGCTTCCATTGTCATGAATTCAGGCACTATGCCACGAAGTTTCCACACAAAAAGGAAAGCAAGAAGACCTCAGGAGGAGTAGTAGGTGAAGCCTTGGCTTCACGATTTGAGCTTGAATTTACCCCCATGGCATGCATGGAAAGCACATTGATAGGGAGTGTTTGGTGCTTGGACTCAGGTGCCTCGTTCCACATGACATGGTGTAGAGACTCTGTCAATGATTTAGAAGACAAAGATTTGCAGATGCACATTGAGATGTGAGAGAATGAAAGGTATAGCTTGACCGAGGTTTGTATAGTCACATTTCAAAGGGATTTAGTCTCCCCGCTAGGCTCAAGGATGTCATGTTCATTCCAGACCCAACGAAAAATCTCATCTCTGTTGAAGTTTTGGAAAACTGTGGTTATGGTGTGATCTTCAGCAAAGGAAAGAAATTCGTCTGAATGGCCATGGGACATGTGAAGTAGATCAGGGTTCGTGGGAAGAACATGTACAAACTAGATGTGGAAGACGTGATGCATTAAGAACAAAGGTGGAGAAGGTGTAGATTCATGATGTCAGTGAACTTTGGCACAAAAGAATTGGCCATTTGCATCATGGCTCCCTAAAGATCATGCAACAAATAATCACATGCCTCCCTAAAGGATCACTTGAGCAGTAGGATGTATGAAAATTATGTACTTTGGGGAAGTACACAAAATCCGTATTCCATGAGTGGGACAGAAAAACACATGTAGTCCTAGAAAGGATCCACTATGATGTCTTTGGACCTTTCTCAACTGCCTCCATTGGAAGGCATAAATATTTTGTCATTTTTATTGATGACTTCTCACAAAAGTGTTGGATCTTCTTCACGAGTAAGAAGAAGGAAACATTCTCCAAGTTTTTAGAGTTCAAGGAATTGGTTGAGAAAGAAACTGACAAGAAGGTGAAAGCTCTTAGGAGTGATAATGGAGGTGAGTATGTGTTGAATGAATTTAAATTTTTTATGAAAAGGAAGGCATTTGACGAGAGTTGATAGCACCCCACATCTCACATCAGAACGGGGTGGCTGAGAGAAAGAACGGTAGCATTGTGGGAGAAGCAAGGGCGATGTTGCATGACCAAGGCCTACCTCTGCATTTGTGGTCCGAAGCATGCAACACAACAGTCTATTTGCAAAACCAGAGTCCTCATCAGATTCACGACATGATTACATCGGAGGAGGCTTTCTTGGGGAGGAAAACGGATGTGTCACACTTCAGGATTTTTGGAGCCTCTGTCTACTACCATGTCTCCAAAGAATCGGGGAAGAAGCTAGAGATGACAAAAAAATTGGGGGTATTTGTGGGTTGCATGAAAACTCCCCACAACTAGTGTGTGTAATTTTCATCCCTTAGAATGATAGTTGTGCGAAGGGATCTAAAATTTGAAGAGGAGAAAGTGATGTGGTGCTCTCTTGAGAGGGACCTTTAGATACCACTAGGAGAGGATATTTTAGCTCCAAAGGAGGAGCCTCAAGAAGTTGTGGAGTAGCCACAAATTGAGGAGTAGATAGTGGAGACAACCACTAAAGAATAACCATCCAAAGGAAGCAGGAAAAGAACCATGGAAGCTGAGAGACTTGTGCAGGATGTGAGGGATAATGTGGGTGCTCCTTCAAATGTATGTAGACATAGACAGTCACCAGATCGGTACACTAGCTACATGGCTCTAATCAGTCAGCTTGTAGAGACAAATCCATCCTCCTTTGAGGAAGCAGTAGAGAAACATGCATAAGTTGATGAAATTGGGAAGGAATATGAATACATTGTAAAGAATAGTGTTTGGGAAGTGGTCCCATGACAAACAAATAAATCAGTTGTCGGTTTGAGATGGATCTTCAAGGTTAAGCAGACAATAGACATAAATATAGAGAAGTATACGGCCATATTTGTGGCCAAGGGGTACTCTAAAGTTCAAGGAATTCACTGTGAGGATACCTTTGCTCCTGTAGCAAGACACTCATCCATTAGATCAATTCTTGCTCTGGCAACATAGTTGGTGTGGAGGATCCACTAGATGGATGTAAAAATAACATTCCTCAATGGAGTTATTGAGGAGGAGGTATACATCAAGAAACCAAAAGGATTTAAGACTTTTGATCAAGAATATTGTGTGTGCAAACTCAAGCGAGCATTGTACGGTCTCAAACAAGTACCCTGTGCTTGTTACACTAGGATCTATAGCTATCTCACTGGTTTGGGATACACCAAAATTGAAGTAGATGCAAACCTCTATCATATATTGGTAGAAGGTAAATTGTTCATTATTGTCTTATACGTTGATGACTTGATTTTAACTAGTGATGAACAACTAATCAGATCTTGCAAGGAGGACCTTGCAAGAGAATTTGAAATGATGGACATGGATCTCATGCACTACTTCCTCGGATTGGAAGTATGGCAAGGCGATGGAGAACTCCTTATCTCTTAAGGCAAGTATGAAAATGAGATATTGTATAGATTCTGGATGGAGAGTTGCAAACCCATGGAGACACCTCTAGTGGCAAACTAGAGGAAGGAGGATGTCACTTAGGGTGAGGAAGTGGATGCTACGATTTATCGGCAGCTAGCGGGTTCACTAATGTACCTTGTCAACACATGACTAGATATGTGCTATGTAGTCAACCAGCTGAGCCAAGCAATGGTTAGGCCAACCAAATTATTTTAGAGGGCAACTAAGCATGTTTTACGATACCTCATAGGCACTACCCAGTTTGGACTATGGTACAAACTGACAGAAGGAGTGAAGCTGTGTGTCTTCACAAATGCAGATTAGGCGGGGAGTTCATTAGACCGAAAGAGTACATCAAGTGCAAATTTTAGTGTTGGGTCTGCAGTTGTTTCTTGGTACAATAGGAAGAAAAGATTTGTGGCGTTGAGCTCGACATAAGCAAAATACATGGCTGCGAGTCAAGCAACATGTGAGACGATACGGGTGAGAAAGATATGTGTTGGATTGTTTGGTTAGATGATGGATCCAACTGTGATCTACTGTGATAATCAGAGTTGCATCAAGCTCTTTGAGAATCCTATTTTTCACGATGGATCCAAGCATATAGATATATGGTATCACCATTTACGAGACTGTGTAGAGGCAGATAATGTTGTTGCAGTACATTCCGACAAAGGAAAAAGATGCTGACATTTGGACAAAGGCCTTGTTAAGAGGAAATTTCGAGTTCCACAAGCACGGGAAAGAGGTGGGTGATAATCCCTTTCTTACTGAGAGGGAGCGTTCAAAAATGCAACAAGAAATTCTCAATTTGATTTTGCCTTGATTAAATTGAGAAAATTCGAATTTCCACAATAGTAGACAACTAGGATGGTGTTAACTTGTGTGACATGGCTTGTGTCACCCAGTTCACTCAATAAAATCGAGTTGTAGGAGTTAGAGTTCAGTTAAGCATGTGTGATTGCTAATTTGTAGAAATCAAGGTCAGTTATCTAAGCTTGTTTTCAGTGAAACTCATTCTAACTATTGAAGGAACTAGTGGAGGGTCAGTTAAGCAGTGGGACTTCAGTCAAACTCAATGATCATCTAGTTAATTCATCAACCAGTGAAAAATATCTAGTGCATGCAAAGAATTTGAGTTCCCAGGGATTGGTGGAGATTCCAAGGCGATGTAACATCAGTTGTAGTCTAGTCTTGAGTATAAAGGTGTTGCATGCAGTCAAATGACCAACCTAAGGAATTGTCCAATCCATTTTGGAGGAATTCCTAAATAATAGGGGCATAATTCCTCAAAGAACAATGCAAGGAATAGGAGCTTAAGGAGAGGCAGAAATTGACTAAGTCTAGGTTAAAGCCTTTATGTGAGTAGAGAGATAGGTTATGCACTTTCAGGTTGTGCTTAGTTGAGCAAAGCAATTGTAATGCATCTATATTCATCATATTAACGCAAGCAGACATTTGGATTTCTACTAGATTGTTTTCCCCGGAAAAAAATACCATTTGCACGTGTGTGATTTCTTATTGCATGTCTAAAAATTTTGTTCTAAATTGTGAATTAATGTCCGCAGAGTAGTAGATTAAGTGTGTGTCTTGTGATTTTGGTTAAAAAATCATGAGAAATTGCAAATATACATCATAATTTCTATAAACCCCCAATTTCCTTATTTGTTTACCTATCAAATTTTTTTCCATTTAATATAAAAACATTTCCTTAAACATCTATTTATATTAATTTACATAAATATTTTATGAAGAACTGTTTTTTTTCTATAAACTTTCAATTTAAATGTTAACCTATTTTCAAATATTTTATTAATTAACTCTCTTTAATAATTTATATTAATAAAATTACCATTATGACAAAACATATTTCCATTTGTTAGTTTTATTTTTAAAACGCCATTGACATAAACAACATATTTACTTACCTTTTAGTAATAAAACAGTTGAAATTTATTATAAAAAGATAATTTAAATGATGAAATGTTCATGTTCAACCTATTATATTTAAAAAAATGTTCACATAATTATATTAGAATTAAAAAGACCGAAATATAACCATTATTTAAAAATTAAATATTTTTTAATACTCTAATTAATTAATTGAATTAATTTTATATATATAGTGGGCTAAGAATATAAAAATAACCCAGACCATATAAGATACCAATGAGTTGAGATTTCAATTTTTAATTTCAATTAGATTCTTATTTCAAAGTCAACATTTATTAGGTCACTATAATGATATTGAGTGATGATGTTGAGCGCTAGGGCTACGTGGACCGAGGCGTTACGTCACCCTTTGCGTGACGTACTGTGACGTGTTGTGTTTAATTCTATATTCGCATGGCCATTTATAATCGCGTAGAGTTGCTCTGAAAGTTTTGGAAATTCTGGTCATATTTAGAGAAAATTTGGCAATAACATTTGTAAATCAAGTTATAATTGTTAAACTTCAAAGTTTTAGGAGTCTTAGAGATTTTTGATGGTGCTAAATCCATTTTCACCATCAAAAATATGATTCAAATATTGTTTCTACAAAAATTTTTGAATTTTTTTACCTAAATTCCAACCACTTTTAACTATCAAAATATTTCCTCCAAATTGTTAAACGACTCTATTCGGATATTTCCCTCCTTTTTTTCTTTTAATATTTTTCTTTGGATTATATTGTGTAGCACCGTGATTCTTTTAAGGCACCGTGACATGTCATATCTGAGCTTTCTCCGCAATTATTGATCGTGGAGAATTAACGGCAAATATATAATTTAAATATAATTTTCATATACCTCTCTTAATTGATTAAGTCGTGAGTATATTTTGCCTATATGATTTCACTTACACGTTACACTCTTTTTCACATATTTCCTAATTTCAATTTTAGTGAGCTCTACATTAAATATTTTGTTAATTTTCATAAAAAGTAATATTATATGAATTAGAAATATTTTTAACAATATTTTGAAGGTTGTGTAATTGTTATATGTTTTATAGTTTTCAGTGTGAATATGATGGAACATTTTTCATTAAATTATGATATTTTGTTCTTTTAAATGCATTTTTTAATATATGTATATGGATTTATAAAACAATTTAATTATAGAAAATATGAGTTTGTATAGTTATTTATTTTTATATGAAATGATTCAAAATAATTATGAAAAGCAAAATAGGGATTATGATTACTTCAGAGAGGCACTCTCCAACTCAGTGAAGTAGAGATGTAATGTATTGTTTAACATTTTGACTAAGTCAAATTATATAAAAATAAAAATAAGACAAAAATTAAATAAATAAATAACTAATGTAATGTAAACATTTTAACTCACTTAAAATAAAATAACAAAGTAAAAATACAAATACAAATAACCCTATAAAAAAAAATGACCCATAATATTAACACATAGTATTGAGAATCCATGATATTGACCCATGATATCCATGTGAGATATAGTTTATTTAAAAAAGAAAATCTAGTATATTTTTCATTATAGCATGCCTTAATCTAAACCCAATCTTAAATACATATAAAAAATGATGATGAAAACTACCTCAAAAAATTATGAAAAAACATAAGCACGAGGAACTATTACTATTCAATTTTGTATTTTTGTTATCTAAAATTCCATTGTGAGAAACAGGATCACTCTTCTCATGTATTTTCGTATATTTCTTCAAGATTCTATTTTGTATTTTTCTACATGGCTTTATAACGGTCTTAGATTAAGAGAGAAACTCAAAATTGTGAGAGATTTATATTTTTAATTTTTAAGATTTTAAGGTGAAGATGGAATTATATTGTTTTCTGTAATATTATTTTTATTTTGATAAATGTTTGTTTGTTTGTTTTTTTTGTTTTTTTTGTTTGTTTGTTTTTGTTTTTGTTTGTTTGTTTGTTTGTTTGTTTGTTTGTTTGTTTGTTTGTTTGTTTGTTTTTTTTTTTAATTTAGATTTTCAAAAGGATGGTTTACAAAATTCATCTCAACAATTTTTCGCTCTCATTTTGACTAGATTTTTAAAAAATAGGGATTGGAGAATATTATAATAGACAATTTACAAACATTATTTCCGAAAGGCTTTTTAGCTTTAGAATAACTAAAGTAGATAAAAAGGAAACGATAACTGACAACAACATATCAAGGAGGTGGGTGAGGGGGAAGTACAATGGGAGCTACAAAGAAACCAACTCAATCGTGCATATGGAAATCAATATGTTCCACCCTCACTTCCAGACTACGAAGGTGGTACAATGGTTGTGTCAAAGGTTGTCCAACTGCTACAAAATTTCATTTCGGCTATATTGAATGTTATTAAAGTAGGCCATAATTCCATTTTGGTCTTCATACCTATGGGCCCTGAGAATATCCATATTAATTTGTATGCATAAGAGTTGTTCAGCAATAGATTCCATGGTGGCAGGAGCTACTACGTGACTAGGCGAACGGGCTGGAGAAAGAGCTTCAATGTCCTTAATGTCCCGACTAATCGAATTGGTAATTCTCTAAGATATACATAGTCTTGCTTGGGATCGTACCACAAGACCTATGGGGACCAAACTTCCCTGCCGAACCGTTGGATAATATCCATGGGGCTATCCACATTTTTATTCTCTCAATAGTCTCTGATGTTATTTAAGTGTAGTCATACATATTTGGTGTAAAATTTTCCATGCACTTAAAAATATTTATTTTCCACACCAATCTCTTCCCATCCATGCAACAATTAAGTTTTGATATTAAAGCATGTAATATTTGTGGCAAGTTTTAAAAATAGTGCTTCTATCACCGAATTAGGAACTAATGTCCTACACTCTTAAAATTTAGTGTAATTTCATTTTCTTGCATACATTGCATTAACCTATGCACACTAACGTCAACAATATGCATGTTCAGAGATTAGTGGTTCATGTGTACACTTATAACACATTATTGGTTAATGTGTGCACTTACAACCATAAATAGCAACCATCACTAAAAGCGTTGTTGAAACTATTCTGGAAACTAATTAAAGTTGCATAATAATAATTATGTTTGTATAAAAGCCACGTGGTGGCAATGTGCAGAAAAGAAAAAAAAGGCAATGACATTACCACCACGTGGCTCTTGTATAATTATATGAACATATGATTATAGAGGGAATCGAGCTTTGCTAATTGCAACATCTTTATGTTCTTCTCTGGCATCATGGAGAAGTCTTCTCAACCAAACTGCCTCACACATTGCTGCCCACATTGCTTGATACTCTACTTCTCCTAAAGACAAGGATGCAGTATTATGCTTCTTGTTGCTCCATGAAATGATCCTAGACCCATTGTTGAAAGCATAACCTATTATGGATTGTCTGTCATCCAGATTTATGGCCCAATCTAAATCTGAAAAACACGTCAATCTAACATCAAACGAATCAATATATTTAATTCCAAAGTCTAAGGTTCCTTGAAGATACCTTAAGACCCCTTTTGTTGCCACCCAATGACTCGCAAGAGGTTTTGACATAAACTGGCTCAAAACATTGACTGCAAAAGCTAAGTCTAGTCTAGTTGTAGTCAAATAAATCTAACTCCCAACTAGATGCATATACAGTGTTTCATCTACCTCCTTAGAACCATCATCATTTCGAAGTTTGACATTCTAATGTAAAGACACTGAGGCATATTTGCACTGATCCATTCTAAACTTTTTCAATAAGCTCCTGGCATACTTTCCTTGAGACAGAAAAGTCTCGCTAAAATCTCTCCAGACTTCAAGACCCAAAAAATAGTGTAACTCTCCAAGGCTTTCATCTCAAAAACCTGTGACGTTTGCACTTTGATTTCTTTAATGAGCTCATAAACATTCGCAATAATAATAAGATCATCTACATATAAAGAAATCAAAACAATTCATCCCATTTAATTAAACATAGTATACAAATTTGCGTCATTCTTTCTCCTCTTATAACTATGTTGTAAGAAAAATGAGTTGATTTTTTCATACCATGACCTAAGTGCCTATTTTAAACCATATAATGCCTTTTTTAATTTGCAGACTAAATGTTCCTGCCCCTGTTTTATTAATCCTTCAGGTTATTTTAAAAAAACCTCTTCTTTCAATTCTCTATTTAAAAATGCATACTTCACATCTAGTTGGTGTAGACTCCAATGATGTTTTGTAGCTGAAGCCATCATCATTCTAATAGTGTTTACCTTAGCTACCAAAGCAAAGGTTTCAACATAATCAATTCCTTCTCTTTGTGAGTAAGCTTTAGCTACCAGCCTAGCTTTGTATTTGTCTACACTACCATCAAATTTAAATTTAGGTTTATATAACCACTTGCAACCTATCAGTTATTTCCCTTCTAGAAATTCAACTAAATCCAAGGTTTTGTTTTTAAGTATTGACTCATATTCCTCTTCCATGGCTTCCCTCCATTCATCATATAAACTTGCTTCTTTATAATTTGAGGGTTCAAGGACATTTAACATACTAGTTATAAGAGAATGATCCCTATATCTTGTTGGTAATTAAGTTTTCCCACGTGATCTCCTTAGTGCTGGACTTGCCTCAAATTTGTCTTTCTCATACTTTGGTGGACTTGGCTTGCTAATTGTACCTGCATCACTTGATTCTTCCTTTTGTTACTGCTGCTCATGCATGTCCCTTGTTTCATCACTTCCATCTTCCACCAGCAAAGGCATGTGCCACTCTTGATTGCCTTTATCACAGTTTCCATCATCAACCTTCTCATGGAATACTACATCTCTACTCGTAAACACTTTATGAATAGAGGGATTAAACAATTTATAAGCTTTAAACTATGTACAATACCCAACAAAAATGCATTTAATGCCCTTTGAATCTAGTTTCTTCTGATACTGTTTTGGAATATGACCAAAAGATTTCGACCCAAAAACTCTTAAATGATTAATTGCAGGCTTAAAACCTAATAAATCTTTGAATGGAGTCTTGAAATCAAGACTTTTTCTTGGACTCCTATCCCTTTAAATACACTGCAGTATTTATTGTTTCCGCCCAAAAACCATTAGACAAGTTCTTACCTTTTAACATGTTGCGTGCAAACTCCACAAGGGTTCTATTCTTCCTTGCTACAATCCCATTCTCTTGAGGAGTGTGGGGTATTGTGAACCATTGAACTATCCCATGGTCCTTGCAATATTTGATGAAGCCACCCTGCTTGTATTCTTCCCCTTGATCTGAGCAGAGAATTTTGATGAACGTCCCTGTCTGTTTTCCATGCTTTTGAAATCTTTAAAGTATTCAAAAGTATGACTCTTTTTGTGAGGAAATATACCCAAGTAAATCTTGTGCAGTCATAAAAAAATAATAAAAATAATAGGCACCTCTTAATGACCTTGTCTGCATCGGCCCACATATATCAGTGTGCACAAGATCTAGTATATCTCTCTTTTTTTTATCTAATCTTGGGGGAAAATCATCCATGTTCGTCTTCCGAAGAGCACATGCTTCACAATCAACATGAACATTTTTTAAAATAGAGATACCATAGGTCATACCCTGTTTCTAAAGTAACAACAGGTCATGAAAATTGATATGAGTGAATCTTTGATGCCACAAATTCTCTGCAGACATAACTGAAGAAGGCAAGGCTTGGTGTGGTGCGCTTCTTTCATTCAGCTTGTACATACCTCTAACTCGAATACCTGATGTAGTTGGTTTCATATGATCCAGCAGATCTTTAATAACACAATAAGCCTTAAAAAATTATACCTTAAGATTCTAATATGTTATCCTACATACGTAAATGAGATTATTTTTAATTCCTAGTACATACATCACATTTTGAATACACTTAATATTACCATCAGGTAATACCACAAGAATATTTCCATACCCCTTAATCTAGTACCCTCTTTCAGCACCAAGGTATATATTAGCACCACTACTGGTTTCTTTAAAATTTTCAAACCAATGTCTATTACCAATCATGTGAGTGGAAGCTCTTGAATACACAAACCAAGTTTTTGTTTCATCATTCTCGGTAGAGAAAGCAAAATCAAATACAAACAATTTGAGATTCTAATTCTAATATTCATCACCAAAGTGCCTTGCATGCTTCTTATGTCTATGTTGAGTTTCATCAAGCTTCTTCTTATGGGAATTCCTAGAAATGTGATCAGATTTACCACAATAAAAACATTTGATCCTTGAATCATATCTAGTTGAAGACATACCTTGAAGTGGATTTTTCTATGGTGTACCTTCGGCTTTATGTCCTATGCTTGCTTTTCCTCTTAAAGGATTTTTCTTCGCCATTAATGCTAGATCTGAATTCTAGGGTTTTAGAGTCAACCACCTCTCTTCCTCTTGTATCAATATCCCTGTCAATTGCTCGAAATTGAGGGCTTTCTCCCTTGTGTTCAAGCCTAAAATAAACCTTTGATAATAGTCAATCATACCATTCATGGTAACCGTGACGAGATCAATGTTCCATATTGTCTCCCCTACATCATCCAACTTATTTCTCAGCTCCTTGATCCAAGAGATGAATGCATCAACTGATTCACTCTCCTCCATTTTGATGGAGAATATTTCTCTTTAGGAACAATAAATTACTTGTATTCTTTATCTCATAAAAATCCTTGAGAGTTGTCCAAATGTCATTTGTTGATAAATACACTCTCTGATGTGAGGGATAATGCAGTCTTTCACTGACAATTTCAATAACACTTTCGCTTTGTTCTCCCTCTTCTCTCAATCCTAAATTGTTGCAATTGTTCTACCTCTAGTTGTATTCAGCTTCAATTCATCCCCATTTGTAATCACCCATGCACTTTTCCCCTCAAGTAGGGTCTGCAACTTGAATTTCCAATTAGAATAATTGAACCCATCAAGCTTATTGCTCTCATTCAAGTATGATTTTTCCATCTAATTATTCATTGTGATAGGTCTATCTATGAATCTTCTCCAAGATCCCTTCAACCTCTAGCAATTGATCAAGGAGTGAATTTAATTACCATATATGTTAGCAATGGATCTATCTCTAGATTTAGAGGAGCGATCTAAAAAAAATACCTCTTTCCAATAAAGGCCCCACGATGGGCACAAAAATAGAAAAACCGTAGTCTTAAACAAATAATTAAAAAAAATGCATCGATAGATAGGCTGACCAATGCCGCCAATTCTCACCATTAGGCAAGTCTCACTGCGAGGCAAACATCTTGGTTGATGCTCGATTGTGGCTTCAAATAACTTTTTGCAGGAACCAATGCTCAGGTCTATGGATTCCATGCTCAGGAAAATGAAGATCCATGCTCAAGCAATCGACGATCCACACTCAAGTCGATAGATTCCTTGTTGTGAAGGAGCCATAAACAGACCGCTTACAAGGTTGTAACCACCCACTATGTTAGGGTCCCACCCTAACCCCCTTATCTATGTAATGGGACCACATCATAGTCAAGAGTCAATAAAGCCTATATTAATAGTTGTAAGTGGTTAATCCGCAATTAATAATGGAACCACAGTTAGTTGCAAATGGGCCGTAGTATTAGATAGATGGTATTAGTAATACGCGGTATTGGCCCATGGTATTGCACGTAGGAGTCATATATAAAGGATAGAAACTCC
>APFE030295204.1:0-10567 GCA_000404065.3 Pinus taeda | reverse complement strand
TATATAATATTGTCAAAAATATTCTTCATAATATTACGAGTTTTAAGGGGAAAAAATAATTGAAACAACTTTTTTCATTAGTCATGGGTTTTTATATTTTTTTATTCACTTTTAATTTTCAAAATTAAATCCCTACCATCTATCCAATAATTTTTTATAATTAAATTAAAATTCTTGAAGCCCTATTCCAAAATATACATTCCCATCAATATAATCTACATAGATCCATCTTAACTTTGCATATATCAAGCTTCAAGAGGATAAAATATCTAAGATACAAACCTCTTTTTTGAAGGGAAAACTTGAGGAAAGATTTGCACATCTAGAACATAATAGAACATTACAACATCTCTTCCATATTGGGAAGAGCATCTCTTAGCTCAAATAGTAGGCATCAAAATACTTACTTCATGATACATCTCATTTTGACAATATTTAAAAAAAAATTCATAAAAATAAACTAATTTATAACTTTATTTTATATTATGATTCATTATTTAAAAATGATATATATATCTATATCTATATCTATATATATATATATAATGAAAGATGGAGATCATTAACCATGGAGATTCAATCTCACTTTATCATGGAGACTATTAACCTATAAATAGGCTTTGTTACAACATCATGGGCTAATATCATAGTTTACTGATAGCACATGCTCAAAAAGTCATGACTCATATTCATATGAGATTCTTTTTATTAATGAATTTAATTAAAATGGTAGAAAAGGGATGATCCCTTTTGAGATAAATCTCAATCTTTGATCTAACACTAGTAGTTAGATTATTCTACAATATCCCTTGGTGGTTAAATCCTTACCATCGACCAAATAATTATGAATAATTAAATTAAAACTTTGAAATCCCTATTGCAAAATAGGCATAGCTAAATTATTATATGTATTAATGGATGCAATGTAGCCAAGAAATTACTTCACACATTTAGTTTCATGTAGCAATAAACAATTGAAGTAGTTGTTTTCGTTAATCATGTAATTTTTTTCTTACTTATTATATTTCATCGTATTTCATTTTAATTTTTACTTCTCTAATAATGTTGACATTTTCATTTGCTACAAGACAAGCCTAGATCCATCCTAATGAGGGAAAAAATCTCTCAAGGCGTGGACCTAAGTTTTGAGTGCAAAACGCGAGGAAGTATTTTCACCTCTAGAGATTTGATCCCTCTCGACGCTTCATAAATATGGAGTTAAGATCGTTGGAATAATTTTTTTTTAAAGAGTGGGTCAATCTTGTCATTAATATAAATAGTTGGTTGTAGGGCCATAACTTGTACATTGGTCCACATATTCAATGATTAAATTTCCTTTATATGTCCACATTATAGCTAGAGTATTATTATGGCTATTTTTTTCCTACCATTCCAAAATTTAGAATTACGTTATATGCCTTACAAAAACTACCTCTGTAAGCAAAAATATATATAATATATATTATTAATATATAATATATATATATATATATATATCTATATATATATATATATATATATATAACATTGAAATATTTGACTTGCCGATTTAACTGGCATTGGAAGAACATTCTAAGTCAAATGTTCCAAGTGGCTAGTTGCTTTAGTCCTTTCTACTTTGTTTTCCTACTACACAATTTTTTTTTTGGCTCGTAGCTAGTCCTAGCTTCATCCTTGATGAATTAAATCCTATTGTTGGAGCTCACTTTGATTTTAGACACTTTGTTTTCCATAATTTCCAAATCAATGCAAATCTTAGTCTAAAACATCTCTACTTTACTATGCCATAGTTCAAATTTGGTGTTCATTAAGAGCTAAATAAGTATCCCTCTCCTTAGCTTCTACAATTCCTCTATGGTTCGAAATTTCTAGCATCCCTTGGAGTGACTCCAACAACTTGGATAGGAGTTGACCCAAATATGTCTAGTCCACCTCACAAGATGAAGTCCTAGGCTCCATCATGAAGGGAAGATGCCTTCCCACTCCATGAATCTCAAAAGATGGCAATCATCATTAGTCATAGAGGGCGATTCTTATCAATATGACGATTTGGGTGTAAGAAGAGTAAATGTGTGCCATATATCTCCTCTTCTACATCTGATGTACTTCCCTGAAGCCTTGAATTTCCTTTCACGGAGACCCATGCCTGAATCCTCACTAATCTTCTTTTCAATTTCTATTATTAGTTTCTACTTGATTATTAATTAATACTCCCAAAACCCAACCATATTGATACCCTATTTTATCGTTGTGTCAAATAATAACCCCTCTCGCTCCTAACACCCCTAAATGGCTTAATTATTAATAATAATAATTTATTACTATTTTTTATTTTTTTAATTCCTTATCATGTAAAGGAAAAATTTACTATTTTGGTTCTTCATGGAGTGAGAGAGTGAGAGAGAGTAGAGAGAGGAGTGTGAGTGAGGTTTATTATAGTAAAATGTTTTTGTTATATATACATAACAAAAAAATTTCCCTTTTTTCGATTTTAACTTTAAAGATTACTATTAATCCAGTAATATATTTTTTGTAAACAATCATAGTTATATTTATTATAAAAGATTTAAAGATAATTAAATTTAAATTTAAATAATAAAAAAATAAAATTTCTTTCTTATTTGATAAATATATATTATAGTTTAGGTTGTTTAGATAATAATTAGGTTGTTTTATGTTTTGAAGTTTATTTCGCATATTTGTCGTTAAATTTGTTAGAAATTTAAAATGCATTTTAAATAACAAAAAGATAAAATATTTTGAAAATTTATTTCAATAAATTCCTATGAAAAGAACATCACAACATAGAATAATTAGAAAATAAAGTTTTTACCATTAAAAATCAAGAAACAAAATCATAATAAACATGTTACCATTGCAACTATTGAAAACTTATTCTTGATGAAATGAAATGAAAAATTAAAACCTAAATTATATAGTCTTTTTGGGGTTTTGTATGTTGTTTTTTTTGTTTTCAAAGGCTTTCTTGGTGGTTTCCATGGGTTTTCTTGTGGTTTTCATTGTGGTTTTTCATTTCAAATTAATTTTTTTTGTTATAATAAAAACTAATCCAAACAGAGATAAAATGATAGGAAACCTACCTTGGCTTACCAACATTGTTTGGTTTGATCTTTAGGGACATTTGTGGGGTTGTTGTGCCATCTCCCAAATGCTCAGTTGAATTCCAAACCCTTACTTGAGCATTTAATTTTCACAGTCTACAAAAATAGTTTGGAAAATGGTAGCCATAGTTTTTAATGCCAGATGGAGGCTCGATCTAGCTTGTGTGTTAACTCGGGTTACATAGGAGCTTGATCGAGGTTTTGTTTGAAAGCTCAATCGAACTAATTCTAAGCCCTTAAGTAGTTCAATCAAGTTCTTAAAAATTTCTCAATCGATCGCTTAAAATGACTCAATCAAGCTCGTTTTTTTCACAAAAACACGCCCTCGCTTTGCAAAAATGTGTAACCCAAATCCATGCACAAACCATAAAGAAAAGTACTACATAAAAATATGTTAGAGGAACCAAGAATAAATGCAGAAAATGCATTGATTCACCTATACAAGAAAAAATAGGATCAACTATCTTGAAACCATTCCAACCAACCCTTCCCATCATCAAGGCTAAATCATCATGGATCCTAGGTAATGAAACACATATTAGTTTGTGGATGAATAACATTAAATGCCATCCTCCGCTAGAAGAGAATCCTTAAATATTAACTCCTTCAATAAAATGGTTAGGTAGTATTGACAAAAAGACTTAAATACATATCTGTCTGGTATATAAATGGTATATCGATTAGATGGAAGATTGGTCATTACCCAAGTTAGTTATATCCACTGATCTTTATCTTTGAATCAATTATTTTGATATGTGCACCTGAAGCAATCCATAAACAAGATCACATGTTAGGGAAGAAGACACTACACTATTAAAAAATGATATGTATGGAAATTTGAGGAAGAAAACATTCTTGTAAGGCATGTGATTTGGAAAAACATTTGGGCCAACAATGTTTCTCCAAAGATTAATATTTTTAGTTGGACATATAATAAGGGAAGACTTAACAATTGACATGCTAGGAAGAATAGTGATCTTTGACAAGTCTAGATGTGAACTTTCCCTACCCTTTGAGGAAATTAGAAAACATGATCCAGATTTATGCAGGAACGAAATGAAAAAAATATTCAAACATAAGCACATAGCTCCAACAAAAATTGAACTTCAATTTATTAATAGAAAAATAATGAAATTGTTTAATTCCATAATGGAAATAAACTAGCTCGGGTGATGGTAGCTTATCTATGAGAAGAGATGTGTTGGCTACATGCCTCTGAAACTATGTGACCATGAGGCTCCAAAGCCTTTTTATTATTGAGAAATAAGGGAAAACCATAAACATCCAAAACCCTAACCCTAGGAGATGAAGTGCCCAAAGTTTGTGGGTCCTATTGGGGTTAGTTAGTACATCACCTTCCTAAGGTCGTAACTTTGGCATATGAACTTCGTTTGATGCATATGATACCTCGTTAGAAATATATATATGAGGTATACAACTTTCGACTATGAACCCCTACCTCATCCTATTAATTTTCCTGTTTTCCAAAAAAAATATCATTAAGGACCTCAAAATGCCTCTACAAGTTTAGGAGCTAAAAAACTGCCAAAAATAGTAAAGTGTGCTACAACTAAGGAAACTGAAAGAGGTAGTGTTGGGGGTACAAGTGATTAGGTGGATGGCCACCAATATCCACCTGGATCAAAACACCTCTTCCTCGAATGCCCTTATGCCGAATAGGTATGGATTTTCTTTTCTAAAGATATTGATCCTCACATCACCTCTCCATTCACATGACCATATCTATTTACAAATTGGTATAAATGCTATGGTAGTTCCTTTCACTCCAAGCCAAAATTGAAAATGGTTTGGATGGCTATCATGAAATTTATACCATGGAAGATAGGCTCGGCTCAAAACAAAGTCATATTCAAGGAATTCATCCTTCTTCCTAAATATTTTGCAAAAAGGTCTCAATTTTCTCCCCACAAATTATTTTACCATACTTTCGCATGCAAACCAGATTCCAATTAGATGACTCAGAGAAGACATGGTGGCCCACTTCCATCAATTTGGACAATTCTAAAGAGAAAAAAATTTGAAAATTTCCCATAAACTCATGCTTGCAACTTCAATAAGAGTCAGAGGAGTTCTCTAAATGGTGGACAATGCAAGGTTCGTATGTTTTATTCTTCGATGGAGACTCGAAAGGAAACCCAAGGGAGGTAAGTGGTCGGAGGGGGGTTAGGGAGTTATCATTTTCCTTGTAAGAATAAATGAAGGAAAACTCGCATGTAAATTCTGAATGAAAACTAACCACTTAGCAAAAGAATATGCTCTTCTTAGAGGCATTTTCCTATGAAAACCTCTACAACCAAACTCATTAATCATGTTCGAAAATTCTTTGTTGTTAATAAACTACCCACTTAAAGGAATAAGTGCAAAAGACATAGGATTGGAATCCACCATCAACCAAATTTGTGAGTAGTTTATAACTTAGCATGCAAAGTCAAGCAGTTTCATATTAAATAGAAACACGATCAAATGGTGGATCCATAGAACTTTGGCCCAAACATTTGGTTATTACTTTAACAAATGGTCTATCTAAGTTCTCTACATAGATAATTGAACTTGATATTAGCATACTCCTAGTTTCTCTTGTATTCTCCCCTACTACAATTATAATCATGAATTTGGGGGAGTTATGATCCACTCATATCTCCCTCCAAAAATACAAAACAGCCATTGAAGGTTTGCGATTCAAACTAAAAGTGGTCTTAGTAATGTTGGTATCAATAGAGAGCTCTCTAGGAAATGATATGGACATGGCTTTGAGAATCTTAATAAACATCAAGCAAAAGAATAACTCTCTGGAACAAAGGGTTTGTAGCATGGATAACCCAATTAAATTGTGGTTCCTCAACATCATGAAATAATGACTTAGAAAGATGACTTCTTGAATAGATCCTCTACATCAATTGTGACCATCCTAACAGATCAATTGGATGTTCATGATTGTTTACCATCTTGTCCTCCTCATTGATGTTTTATCTAAATTAAATTATACTTTTGGTTCTTATCATATCAATAAGTTTAGTATAAGGAAGAATTTTGATTTTTGGACCATTGGAAAAACATAGTTCCACCCATGCAGACCTTGTTTTCCTTCTCTCCAGGTTATGCGTTATCTATTTTTTTTTATGGTGTGCAGTTTATCCTCTATAGGAATTTTTTTGAGTTTGGACTCAAAATACAAAGGAATCTTGATATCTATGTATCTAACAATAAAGAGATTCTCCTATAACATCAAAATTGTGTAACACTTATATAAAAAAGAGCTTTGACTATATTATATAATATATATATATATATATATATATAATATATATAATTATATATATATATATCGAGAGAGAGATCGGAGAGATGAGAAGAGGAGAGAGAGAGAGAGAGAGGAGAGAGAGAGAGAGAGAGACGAGGAAGAGAGGAGAAGAGAGAGAGAGATTTTATTTACATTTACACGAGTTAAAATAATAAGGTGTTGCATGTCATCTTAGTTCCTCTAGAAGAAGTTAGAAAAATATGTAATGAAAATGCAACTACTTAAATGTAAATAAATTTTATATCATATACTTGTGAATAATAAGCATATATAATATTTTTTTTTATTTATATTATATTAAAATAATGTATATAATATTGTCAAAAATATTTTTCATAATATTACAAGTTTTAAGGGGAAAAAACAATTGAAACAATTTTTTTTGTTAGCCATGGATTTTTCTGTTTCCTTTTATTGACTTTCAATTTTCAAAATTAAATCCCTACCATCTATCCAATAATTTTTTATGATTAAATTAAAATTCTTGAAGCCCTATTCCAAAATTGGCATTCCATTCAATATAATCAACCTAGATCCATCTCAACTTTGGATCTATCCAGTTTCAAGAGGATAAAATATATAAGATGAAAACATATTTTTTGAAGCAAAAACTTGAGGGAAGGTTTTCACATAATGTTTACATAATAGAACATTAGAACATCTTTTTCGTATTGGGAGCAGCATCTCTCAACTCCAATAGTAGACATTAAAACACTTACCTCATGATACATCTAACATTAACAAGATTTAAAAGAAAAATCATAAAAATTAACTAATTTATAACTTTATTCTATATTATTGTTCATTATTCATTATTAAAGTCATAACCCATATTCATATGACATTTTTTTTATTAATGAATTAATTAAAATGGTATAAAAGGATTAACCCTTTTTGAGATAAATCTCAATTTTTGATCTATCATCACTAGTACTAAGAATATTCTACAATATCCCTTGGTGGTTAAATCCTTACAGATTTTTGCTCTGCGCCTGCAGCGCATCCCTAGCCGCCCGCACCTGCGATCTCTGCCTCCCTCATGGCGCCTGGAGGCGGCCCCGAGGCCCCTCCTCCCCTCCCTCCGGATGTAGCGGCCTTCAAGGCCCTGGTCTCTGCCTGTGGCAAGCGCCCGATGTCAGGTCCGCAGCAGAAATTCGTTAAGAAACTGGACTGCATCCCTAAGGTCGCCCTCCCTGAAGAGGAAATTTGCAGGACAGCCCTGAATCTTGCAGAGAATGGACTGATCGGCCAGTTCACGGGGTTGTGGCCGTCCCCGAGAGCTGTCGAAGAATGGGTCAAAAGGAACTGGCTCCCTCTGGTCAGCGAAGGAATCAAGATTTATTTTGTGGGCAAAGGGTTTTTTGTTTTCCTGTTCGACAAACCAGAAGACAGAGGCCTGATCTTCAGAAACAGGCCATATTTCATGGGGCCTCAAGGACTCTACCTGAACAAATGGTCAACTGATTTTGATCCAGTGCAAGATGTGCCTAAGGCAGTCCCGGTCTGGGTGCGTCTTCCGCATCTTCCCCTGCATTGCTGGAATCAAGGCTCATTACAATCTATTGGAAACGCTCTGGGAAAATACATAGACCAAGCCCCAAGGAAGGATCAGTATTCCTGCGCCCGGATCTGTGTGGAGGTCGATTTGGAGATTGGATTACCTGAAGCGATCTAGTTAACGGTGGCAAACTGGTCTTATATTCAAGAGCTTGATTATGAGCAGCTGCCCTTTAAGTGCCGGTTCTGCCATGAGTATGGGCATTTCGCCAGATACTGCAAAAAAAGAAGCGAGGAGACAGCAGAAAAGGAAAAAGAAGACCAATGGAAACAGGCAAAGAAGACATCAGCAAACAGGCAGAGTAATAAAAGCAAGGCCAAAGGGACCGAGAGCAAAGTAGATAACGGAAGCACAGGTAATCATAATGCCGGAAGCAGCGAACCAAAGGTCAATGAGGGAGACAAAAATCCTTTTGAAACCCTCGCGCCTCCCCCGGATCCCCTGGAAGCAGAGGAAGAAGAACCTCCACAGCCTGCCACTATGGAAGCCCTAGATCCAGGCAATACTCAAAGTACCCACACAAGCAAAATATCTTCTCCTTCATACGCAGAGATTATAAAAAAAAAGAAGACCTCAATAGAGAATATTGGGTCATCAGATGATGAATCTCATGAAAAGTCAGCAAAAAGGGTCGGACGAAGAACTAACAAAGAAACCAGAGAAGAGGAGTCAGAAAAACAAAAAACTCTTGGTAGCCAAGCAACAATCGAAATGACCCTAGGGAGAACTGTTAGGCCAAGGACCTCCAAAGGAGGAGGGCCTACCCCCTCAAGCGGTAAATGATGCAGATGATCTCTTGGAACTGTAGGGGTCTGGGAAATCCTAATAAGGCAGAAGCAATCAAAGACTTATTAAAGATAGAGACCGCGGACATCCTCATGCTCCAAGAGACCAAAGTAGAAGGGGAAGCTCTTCTAAACACCAGTATCAACAAATGGAAATTTGACTCAGGCAAGGCTGTCAGCGTAAGGGGTACAGCTGGAGGCCTAGGCACTTTATGGACAAAAAGCTATTCCTTAGAACATTCTGCAACAACTCAACACTGGATCTTTACAGAGTTGCGCCACATTGTAAGTAATTTCTCCCTCGCCCTGTTTAACTTATATGTTCCAGTTCATTATGAAGAGAAGAAAGAATGCTGGAGGTCGCTTTCAGAGTTTTTAGAGCAAATCGGTCCTTCAAATCTGGTTATAGGGGGGGACCTGAACATAATCTTAGACCCCAAAGAAAAGAAAGGAGGGATTCAGTCCAAAGACCCTTTCAGCAGAATAGTGGGCAGTTTGATCCAGCGCTGGGACTTGGTGGATCTCAAACCAGTGAAAGGCAAATTCACCTGGACAAATAATAGAACTGGAGATAACCACATAGCAGCCAGACTAGACAGGTTCCTTATCAACAGCTCTCTAATGATGGACAATAGAATCGTTTTCTCAAAAATCCTACCAAAACTCACCTCGGATCACAAACCAATTCTCATATGTCTAAAGAAGGAAGAAGAATTAGGCCCCCTCCCATTCCGTTTCAGCCCCCTCTGGGCAGGCAAGGATGGGTTTTTGGACGCAGTTCAAGCGGCTTGGAGGACGGACGTCAATGGTTCCCCAAGTTATGTGTGGGAACAGAAATTGAAGAACGTTAAAACAGCCCTTAAAGTATGGATAAAGAAATCCATGCAATCCCCCAACAGGCAGCGGAAGGAGGCGATCTCTCATCTGGAAGGTATTTAATTCAAAATGGAGGACACGTTTCCTTCGGTCTCAGAGCTTGCTCAGGAAAAATCGGCTCAAAAGAACGTGTACTACTCCTTTAGGAAGGAAGAGGAGTATTGGCATTTAAAATCCCGAAGTTTGTGGTTTAAATCCGGGGATAGGAACACCTCATACTTTCACAAACAATGCAGGGCCTGCCTCTCGCGCAACCACATAGCTGAAATCACCAGCCCCAGCGGTCAGGTCATCAAAGATTTCGCTCAAATTCAAGAGGCAGCGACAAACCATTTCAAGAACCTTCTAAGCGCAGAAAGAAATGGTGAGGAGGAGGACGAAACTGATTTTCTATCAGTCATCCCCAGTCTAGTTAATGAGGAAGACAATGCCTCATTGACAAGCCCAGCAACAGAAGAAGAGATCACCAACATCATTTGGTCGATGGACCCAGACAAAGCCCCAGGTCCCGACGGGTTCTCAATTCATTTCTATAGGATCTCTTGGGAAATCATCAAATTCGACCTCTTCAAAATGATAAGAGGAGTCTTGAAAAAAGCAAGAATGGGAGGAGGCACAAAATCCACATTTCTAGCTCTAATCCCTAAGGAAACTAACCCAAGATCGTTTGACAGATATAGGCCGATCTCCCTGTGCAATTCATCTTATAAGATCGTGGCCAAACTGCTGGCTAATAGGATCAAGCCTCTCCTTCAAAAGCTTATCTCCCCAGCTCAAGGAGGTTTTGTGAAAGGTAGACAAATCCTCGACAATGTCATTCAAATTCAAGAGGCCCTCCACTCCAGCTATGCTCGGAAAGAACAAGGTATGATAATTAAATTAGATATGAGTAATGCTTTTGATC